>VDFB02375667.1:0-22026 GCA_007258455.2 Sequoia sempervirens | reverse complement strand
AAACTATTTATTGAGCACCTTGCTCATTGATAATATATAAAATATTTTACCAATTACTTGCATAATAGTTTGACCAACATTATGTTGGAAGGTAGTTAGCGATTTAACAGCAAAAATTATAATACCTAGAAGCAGCGAATGATGACCATCTTTGACTATCATTGCCTTGATCAGATTATTCTCAGCAATACCACTCGTCCCACAATGGCAGGTAAAGACCAAGAGTTTGACGAGCAAAATCATGAAGTGGTGATGCTCATTAAGCTTTCAATTACTGATGATCAGCTTCCATAGGTTCCATCCAGCAAATCAGCTACCAAGATGTAGGAGCACTTGAAAACTTTGCATGAGACCTTCGACAAGAGCCGTGCATTCTTTATGAAGAACTAGTTGTTCTCCATCATGATGGATGAGAGAATGTCCTTACAAGAGCATCTGACAAAGATTTAGGATATCTGTGATCAATTGGAGGTGATTGATCGGAAGATGGAGGAAGAAGACATGGTAGTAATCACCTTGAAAATTCTACCAAAGTCTTATGAGCACTTTGTTGAAACCCTCAACATTACATCAACAAATGTTGATCTGAAGTTTTCGGAGCTTTGTACCATCCTCTTGCAGTAGGAACGCTGGAAACAACAGTTTGGAAGTAGTGTTTCATCGTCCTCTACAAAACAAGCTTTTGCAGCTAAGTCTCAACCTAAGAACAAAGGGAAAGGTCAGCCTTCACAACAGAAAGGCTCAGGTCAACCTCCGGGCAGCCCTAAGAAAAAGAACATTCAGTGTAATTATTGCCACAAATACAGTCATATGAAGAAGGATTGTCGTTAATGTTTGGCTTCTAAACAGAAGAAGCAGGGAGGGTCTCAACAAAAAGCAAATGTTGTCGAGCACACTGAGCAGAAGGAATCTCCTTTTACACCTTCATGGCTAAAAGACCTATAAATCATGTGAAGTCCTCTACTTGGTACATTGATTTAGGTGCTTCGTGACACCAATCATACTTGCAACTACAAAAGAGAATAATTTGCAAAAGGAGAGGACAAGGGCAGCCATAGTTGGTGGTCGTGGTGCTCAAGTCCAACCAGAATTAGATGAAGATACATGTCAATGCATAGTGAGCTCTCTTTGTGGTCTATGCATCCAAAGCACATCCACCACCACCACTTCATCTACTTCTACTAGAATGCCAACAGCAGCACCTACATCTACACGCATGCCACAGTTTTTTGCACCCAAAAACACACCTAGAGGACAACCATCATTAGAAGCTACAAGGTGAAACAAAGAGGTGCATGAACATGCAAATATGGCATGTGCAGATTTTTGTTACTTCAACAACATTCTTTTCAATGTGGCAAGTAGTCCTTATTGCGATAATTTGGTAACTGCATTGACAATTGTGAGAAAACGCTACAAGGTGCCCTCTCACAAAGACTTGAGTGGGGAGTTAGTTAATCTTTACTTTTTATGCTAATTTATTGAACATTTTGTAATTGATGTCAAAGTGGCAATTAATTTGGTGAGATTATTTAAAATTAGAAGAGTTGTGGCCCTTCTTATTACAGCAGCTTTTTACTTTTCTTTTTAGAGGGGAAACTATATTTATTTATGAAAGTTGTGCAATTTTTTAAGACTTCAAATGAGAATTGATTGCATATTCTAGTCGCATGAGTTTCTTTTTTATCAACAATAATAAGAAGGGTTGAATGGTATACTATATTCCATATCGCCACCTGTGAGGAGCCGTGACTAGTGTGGGGATTGTCACCACACACTCAGACTGCTTACGTGGAGTCCATTGCTGACCAAGCTCTGCAGATTTGCCAGGTCAGATGTAGTGCCATGTCACCATTGACTTGTCAAAGGGTCGACTCCTTGTAATGCCTTCTCCTTGTGGTCTATGTCGACAAACTAATTCATAACGTCTCTAACTTAGTTTGTGTCGATGGGTTCTGTCGACGACTTATGAAGAGCTAATTTCTTTTGTGGATGTGGCAAAGACTTTATTTCATGCATTGATATTGTTAGAGGTTTCATTTATTTGATGCAATATGCTACAAAATATAATGGGGCAGCGTTTGAATCTCTATCGAGCTTTACCTTGCATGGCGACGGTTCTCTGAAGTGAAATATGATTATTCTAACTGTGTTTGCTACAATATGACACAGTATTAACAATGAAAACGTATGATTTAATGTGCGCTGGTGTGGAGTCTCAAAGGTCATTGCTATTACTCTAGGCGCAGACTGTGAATATTATTCGGCATTTATTCTTCAACATGTCCTTCCTCTTTAGCATCAAGTTTGACCAAAAGAACCACCAATACTCTCATTGACGTTGAATATACACAGCTGGATAAAGGCTATCAAATTCTCTCCTATTAGCTGCATTCATTCATCAAGGAGTCGTTACTTTCAAGTTTCAACAATGTTGGCTTTTGGCTTTATTGAATTCCTTATGAAGTCGTGAAGACTCTATTCTTGGTGTAAGTTGCATTATGTTTTAATTGAGCGGATTAATCTCATGTAAAAATGCTATCGCTATGGGCTGCTGTGCAAAATGGTCTATGTGGTGTTTCAGTAAGGCAGTTTTTATGAGTTTTCTTTTTTAAGTTGTGGTTACAATGGCAAAAAGAATGAATAGTGTGGATTCGTAAATGACTTGGTATGAGCTATGGATGTGAATGTTACTGAGACATGCGCCTAGATAGTTAATCTCAAGCCATGCCATCATTTCTGACATAAATGTTGTGCCAATTTTTTTGATGTGAAAGTTGTGAATGTGTGAGTGTGCCTTTGTATTGAGCTGTAGACATTAGTGAAAGCCGAGAATGTGAGGGTCCGCATTTGTTGAGGAAGATGAAGGGCTATGGGTTGATTCTAGAGATGATTTTATTGTTCATGAATGCCTGAGTTATACAGCAGTTTTGTGAAGGAGGCTGAGCAGGCTAAAGGACATGGGTGTGCGGTCTGTCATGTGTGTCGTCGCTAACAATGTATCTGCTTGAAACCTTTTTCGTTTTCATATCCGGCGCTTGAAAAGGGCAATCGCCATCATTTTGTGGTGTGCTTTGTGAAAGAATAAGTGCAGATTTTATATTCTGAGGTGGTTGCAAAGAATTGTCTGTTGTGAAGTCACTAAGATTGAAAAGTTGTTAAATAATGTGTTTTGAGGAGATTGCCAGTTCTAATTTTTTTTGCTGAAGCCACTCAATTTGCTCTGAGGGGTCTCTATAATCTCACTTTGACCTGAACAGTGATAATCAGCAGGCGAAGGGCTGGTGAATCTGCCTTCAGAGTCGGAACAAATGTTCTTTTGAGCGACGTACCTCGAACCAAGAGGTTAGAGCTTGCAGGGGCTGTGAGTAATCCCACGAGTTGCGCTCCAGAGCTATGTCACTTTGTAACTGGCTGGTGCCGCCCCTTGTGTTAATGAAAGCAACCAGTCTCTGTCTGCCATCGGTGCTGATTCCTGCGATTAATATGTCCATCTTCCTAATCCAATCGCTCTGTTCTTACCATTTTAGCGACTCTTGTTGACTCTGGTTTTGGTGCTCAAAAGTTTAAAATATCATTCACAACCTCACTCCCCTTCAACATTTTGTGTGCTCCTTCACCTTTTGCATGAAGTTAGCCTTGTATCTTCATCCCTTGTAATTCTGTAGGTTGCTCACCAATACAACTGAAAGGGCAAGGCTAATAGTGGAAGAACAAATGAAGGAATGAAAAAAAAAGGATTGCACCATTCTTTCAAATGGGTGGATGGGTGGGAAAAACCACACCATTATCAATTTTTTGATAGCTTCAAATGGTGAGGTTGTTTATTTGAAATCGATGGATGCCTCAAACAAAGTAAAAAATGTTGAAACATTGTGTCTAATGTTGGAGGAAATTGTCATGGAGGTGGGCATCGAAAATGTGGTGCAAATAATAATTGATAATGCAACAACATATGTGGCGGCTAGGAGATTGCTATAAGACAAACATAACACACTTTTTTGAACACCTTGTGCAGCACATTGCCTTGACCTTCTTTTGGAGGACATATGCAAACTTGATTGGGTGACACCAATTGAAGATGATGCAAGGAGCATCACAAAATTTATCTAGATGTGGAATTGGATGCAGTTGGAGATGTAGAGTTAGATGACATTGATGAGGCTGAGGAGTCGTCATCGCCATCTACTATCAGGATGGAGGTTGAGCTACTACCTCCCATGCCAAGCAAGGAGCCACAACAGACTCTAAGGATTTAACCTCTACCTCTCCCCTAGTTTTCAATAGAGTAGGGAAGAGGAAGATGTTAACCGTTGTATTTTCTTTTAGTTTTACAATTTACTATTTTCATTTTGTTAGTTATCTATTGTATCAGGCTATCATCCATCAGGATTCCGCATGAGGATACAATTTTGTATTCAATTTGCATTCAAATCAATCAAATTTAATAGAAAACACTCTTGTAATCATTTATGGACTCATTGGATAAACCTTGTCATTGAACTTTGCAAAAAAAAATGTGTTTCTAAAGAAATTTAAGCAACTTTTTAAGTTGTGAAGTTTTTTGCGTCTGTCGAGTTTTTGCCGAGTCAAAGTATTCCAACTATGCATCTACTTAATTAAATAAGCATTTATTTAATTAATTAGTGAAAGAAGAAAGTTAGTCTAATCAATTAAATAAATATAACTAGTAAAGAAAAGATAACCTACTTTATTTAATTAATTAGTGACAAAAGGATGTGGGATTACCAATGAGTAAAAAAATATGGAGATATTAGGCTAACATGTGGAACGGATTTTAAGTGTCTACAATATCAATATAATTTAATTAGAATATATATTGATAATTTAAAATAAAATTTAAAAACTTAATTAATGTGTTTGATTAATAGATTTTAATATGAAGCTATAAACTTAAAATAAATTTATATTAGTTCTAAATATAAAATTATACCAGATTACTATCTACAGAGTTAAAACTTGTAAATACAAAATTAACTACACAACTGTACTAAAAACTCATTGAGCAATATTAACTCAATCCAATTAAAGGAGAGAATTAAGGAAGGACGTGGCAGCAGAGCACATCGCAAACAATGATTCCACTCAAGAGCACCACTCAATCTTGAGACTCGAAGCCACTAGCAATGGCCTTGTTTGATACGCAGGGCACTTGATCAATTTGTAGTTAACATAGGCCCATCAAACCTTAAATCATGTATAGTTCCAGCCTTTTGTGTAGATAAACCACAGGGACAGCAGATCAAACCAAAGAATCAACAAAATCACAAAACTTTAGGAAAATGAAATTGTAATGTTCCAGCACTCATGCAAGCAAATTTCATGGGTGAATTCCAACAATTTCAGGAGGATTGTAATTAAAGTTCGCAGATTTCAAATTTTCTCAATGATGTACAGCAAATTCTGTGACTTTAGATTGTATATAAATGTAACAAGACTATTCTTTGAATAGGAATGGAGCATGAGTGGGCAAGCATAGGCAGAGACATCTTGCAGCATAGTTCCAATCTCTCGAATCTTTGTATGAAATTTTGCATTACAGTTTTAGCATAATATCCTACTGTTAATGCATTCTCTGTCTAAGCATTCTCAATGTTGTTATCTGTACTCTACAGTTCTTTCATTTGTTTCCACTCATACCATATTTGAATCAATTTAAATCTGCTGTGTGCCAAGCACACTAGAGAATGAGCTTAATGGAAAAGATATCACCCATTGCAGTTTCTGCAAATTACTTTTAAAAATACTAATAGCCAAAAGTAGTAAAATTCAAATCAAATGCACAATTTTTTGTCAATTTTTCCAAATCTGCCCCTGCTTTATGACTACCCTTTGCAACCAGAATTTGAAGTTCTCTCCAATCTTGTATCTGGCACTACAAAAATTAAATACTGTACCCTTCTTTGCCAATCGAAAAGTGTTTTCTTATTTTGTTTGCAATATTCATTTCTTGGTATTGAAACCCTAGACTGTATATTGCAAGCATGTGCCATTACCAAGTCCATTAGACATCTAGATGGAGATGAGAACACTGTTTAGGTCGTCCTCCAAATTTTCCCGTGTCATTTCTCACTCCCAGGACAACTTACAACTCAAGCACAACATTCTAGCTCCTCCACTCACTAATCATTCGCACTCTTCCAATGCCTATGGGTATTGCTTCCTTACAAAGCTCAACATTTCACACATTGCCTGCTCCATGGCAAATTTCCTGCTACTCTGACCAACATGTGCTTCAACACCAACCACCCCTTCAGCATTCTTCATAAACACTTATTAGAATTGATGCACATGATGTAATTATTCATAACATATGTCTCTTCATGTAAGTCAGCAATAGAATAATAAATCCAATATCCATGTAACAATCTACATAGAAAAACAAATGACAACAGTAACTTAGTTTCAACAACCAACTTCATTTTACCTTTACCAAAAAACCATTAGTTGACCTAAGGTATCATCTAGTTTATTTAATTACACCTATTAATGACTAAACCAAATACAATTCCCATTTATTTCTAAAATTGACAAATTGACCATTGACGAGGGGTTAATCATTACATCAGCGATCTGCTCCTCTAGGACAATAATAAATACAGATCTCTTCATTATCAACCAACTGTCAAATGTAATGACGTAACTTTGATTATGTTTCATTCTAGCTTTGGTAAATCAGGTTCTTCACCATTTTGAGAACACTCTCAACTGTCAAACAAAAAGTGAGATCAATGCCAGGTCAAGTTGAAGATCAAACAATATATTCTGCAGCCACATTGCTTCAAACCTATATTGCCTTCCTTCTATTCTGCCCCAATGGAAGATAAGGCAATGTTATGTTGTAGCTTGCTCTGCAGAGAAATTACTCTCACACCAGGTATAAAAACATATCCTGTTTTAGACTCCTAGTAACAACTAATCCAAATGGCATGAACTCTGCAGGTCTCTGATATAGAATGCCAAAGTAATGTTGTTCTTGTAACTTGACATAAATCAAGAAAGAAAGATTACTGAAAAGAATAAGTCTGGTTAAGAAGTGGTAAGATAAGCCAGATCTCCCGCCGATTGTAAATACACCGTTTTAATGATCAGTGGCAAATTAATGTGTTTTGCAAGTTTTATCTCAATTTCTACAGGCATAGATGTTGGATTAGTTTCAATCATCCTAAACTTCTTCAAAAGTGTTTTGGGATATTTAACTTGTGATACTAAAATAGCACAATCTAGTTGCCAAGATTCTATACCTAGACAACAATGTAGGAGGCCTAAATCTGTCATGTCAAAAACAGAACAAATATCAAATTTCAACTATTGAATGGTATTTGGCAAGGCCATCGACATATATAAGAATGATGGCCATGTCATCACCATTGTTTTCAACTTATAAGTTGAATTTAGAAAATTTTCATCTAAAATCCTAACAAAACAAACATAAATCCTATCTTTTGGTCTGCCAAATTCACCAATCCAATGAAACTATTATTAAATCCTCCTGAATGATTTTTGGCTTTGTACAATTAATAAAAGGAATTGATTAAATTGACAATATGCTCTCATTGTCATGTAAAGATTGCTCTTTCTCCAGAGTTCACCAATCACCACCTCTTAGTGCTCTTTCTCATTGATGTCTTTTTAAAATTGTAGGCAGTTTCTGTTTGTAACAAGACTGCTATCACAAATGTATTAGACTGGGACATGGACTTGTCTGAGATTTCCATACAAGACATTTCATCAATACAAACAAAAATCTGATCTATGACTATACTTATGACCATATCAACATGCATGTTTGAATCAACACAAATCTATAGAATGATTGGCCTTCCCAAAAGAAGAACAATTGAATCCATACCAACAAGTGTCAGCATGCAATATACATAGTGTTAGAAGACAAATAATCATAAGAAAATTGACTAGTTCTACCACAATTTACACAAAGATCATTAAATAAGGGACATTTGGAAGGTTATATCAGTAAGGCGTCTAATTATCTAAAGTTTAGCATTTAAAAATCATCATACATTTTTGTTTTGAGCATCATTTGACTTGGTCTTTGTTTATGTAATAGCCTCATTCATACTAGCAAATATGTAGTAAGCAAGCACGTGAGGATCCCCTGTTATCATCATCACCACAATGGGAAAAAGATGAGGTAGCAATTTGTTTTTTACAGCTTCTGAAACACAAAGGCAATTCAAATTTGTTTCCAAGCCCTATGCAGACAAAATAATACATGTAAATAAATATCTGGCATAAGTGGTTTCTTAAAGGTTGCTATATTATTCTTTATTTACATCATGGTTAAGCCAAAACCTTATGATCAAGTCAAGATTAACATAAGATACTGTAGAATCAATTATAGCTCTTTCTTCCAAGATTACTAAAATATAAAAAAGGATAAATATAACCATGACTTGGTGAACAAATATTCCATCCCAGGTTGAACAAACTAAAAAGGCATTACCTGAACAGGAGCATAGCCTGCAGGAGCAACAGGCATAGGAACTGGCTGGACTTGAGGATACCCTCCATACAGATCATACTGAGCATTTGGAGGCGCCATATAGCTGGAAATTCAAATATTTAAAAATATGATGCTTTCTATAGGGCAGAAAATCTCTCTGAATACAATGTCTATAAAGAAGCAAACTGTAGAATTTTATGAACACCTCACCCCTGTGGACCCCATACAGGTGCAGGTTGAGGAACAAAAGTCCCTGGAGCAGGGTAAGCTGCAGGATTGTAGTCTCCACCAGTTCGCATTCGTTTGCTATGGTCAAAGCTGTTTGTGTCTGGTGCGACAACAGTAACACCTGAAAAAATTAGAAGTATTTTTTCAACCTTAATACAATTTGTGTGTGTTATGCAACAGCACAAAACTTAAAAATTAATTTATAAAACCATGACAAACAAAAAATAGATTTGATGTATTATGTAGCCAGAGCAAAATTTCTAATTATAACAAAGAAACCTGAGCAGTCCAGCAGGGAAGTAGCTATCAAAACAAAATACAATATATTTTCCACTGGTCATAGAGAATCCAACAAGTGGTTATATCATATATTCCCAAATGGTTTGCATTCTATAAATAGATTGAGCACATCCAATCACTACACACAAGCTGCAAGTGCCTACTTTCTATCCTTATATTAAAACACACTTTCAGCTGAGCTCAATGCAAGTATGTAAAATTAAAATTCAACTTTTGAATACTAAAGGCGTTATGATGTTCACTTCAAAACTAGAACATACCTAAAGTAAAATCAGAAAACATATAATGGGTGTCATGTAATTGTGAGACAACACAAAAATGAGAATTAAATTGCATGGCACAAGCAATGATCGCATAAACTACAACATAACCTAACAATTGAAATTGAAAGGTATTCTATCCACCCAGCATAACACCCAATGCCCATATTGTCTTTTAGCCATTACAAAAAGGTTGCAAAGGTACAGAAAAAATAAATGAAGTACCACTGAGATAGTAAAATGTAAATAAAAGCAGAAAGCAAAACTCCAGTTGTAAGATTTCTGAAAGAAGCACATGCAAATTTACAAAAGGCCTTTTACAATGCTGAGAGATAACCCACTTCAGTATTGGTTATCAGTACTTTGTGTGGGTCATGAAGAATTTTCATGGCCAACTATATTTTAAGCTGTCAGATTTTATCTTTATGTTAGTCTGTACAGTCTAATTGCCCCACATGCAAAAGACCAAGCTCAGGTGGGAATTAGAGTAATGCTTTCTATGGAAGTGGTTTTGCACAGATCTTACACAACTATAGCTTGGCAAAGAGCAGCAACAATACTGTAACTGGAGACTTTAGCCTAAGATGAAAATCATAGCTTCTCGGGAAGATTATTCTCTATTGCATATACTGCATGAACTGACATTTCAATAAAATTTCAATTCTGAACCTCTTTAACTTTAGGTAATTAGATCTAATCATAAAAATTCAGCTTCCCTCCTGTATTTAAAAAGAAATACTCATTGAGCATTCAAATTTCATATTTCTATTCTTCAATTCAAATTTAGATTATTTTCAGGCCTAAAGCTTCTACTCTACAAATTACAGCAACTACAGCAATTTTATAACCAGGCTCAAAAAGAGGTCACGACAAGTCCAATAGAGCAAGGACAGAAACCAGAAGACAGATTTCAAGTAAAGTTGCCTGGTTTGGAAGTTATCCATTTTTCCTTGATTTGGTGATCAGTTATGGCTGCAACCTATGTCACCAAGTTCTTGCACAATGGAGATTTAACGATCAAAGGTAAGTATTTTGTGAGATTTTTTCTAGTTATTGAAGATTTTATTCAAGTTTTTGAAGTTTTTTTCAAGTTTTTCAAAATATATATATATATATGTATAGACTTTTCAAAGAACATTTTAAATATTTTTCAATTGTTTTGTGTTATTACATTTATATCACTAATATTACATCATTGTACTAATAATAAGCACACATTATCATTAACATAAGGTGGTTGGCTGTATGGTTAACCAGTTTCCTCATTCAAATAGATTATACTCTTGTATATATTGTTTGCCTCTCCATAATAATATCATTCATCGCCTCTTAATGATTCAATTATAGTCATATTTTCATTCATTGTTCCTTTTCTTTCCAAACATGGCCTTGAGATGTAAGCAAATGGTGTTTGGCATGGATGTACCTTGGTAATTTGATTGCAATTTTGAATAGTTGGACTATAAAAATCAATAGTAAGGACTCAAAAGGATATGATCTCTCTTACCTTGTATTATTGTATGGAACATTTGGTTAGAAAGAAAATGAAAGCTCTTCCAAAATCGTTTGCTTCAAGCATAAAGGAATAAAGATAAAATCAACTCTATTTGGGAAATAGGGGAGCTTAATTGGAAGTCAGGTTGGAAATTTAAGAAGAAAAAGAGTGGATTCCAAAATAGTATAATACGAATTGGCACACCCAATGGACTTGTGATACATTGATTGCTGATAAACTTTCCCCATTTGGAAACCACCTGCCACTGGGAAAATCAAGCTTGATTTTGATGGGGCAGCTAAAGGCAAGGAGAAATTAGAGGACCATGTGTATTCAGGGATGAATTTTGTCAACCCCTTCTGATCTTAGCTTTGGACATTGGCTGTGATACAAATAATCTAGTTGAGGCCTTAGCCCCAAAGCTCGGGTTATTGAAGGCTTTAGCTCATGGATAAAAATTTTGAAAGTTGAAGGAGACTCCAAGGTTGCGATGGATAAAGCCAACAAGAATGAGGGAAATTCAAGGGATCTTAGAAATAGAATACATAAGGTTAGGGTATTGGATGAAGAATTTGATTTTTTTCAGTTGACTCATAGTAAAACAAAAGGGAATTCTGTTGCAGACTGGGCAGCTGATGGAGTCAGATTATTCCAAAGGACTAGTCTTTGGAAACAGGTGTGGGGCAGCAATTTCCCAGCCCCTGTGCAAAAATTGTTAGTATAGAATGTTCAAGCCTCTGCATTTCAGATGGCCTGATAAGGGGCTCGGTGCAAAATTGGATTAACTGCTCAAACCAAGGGTCGCAAAGAAATTGCTGCATGTTTAAATCTAAAAAATTCTTGTTGCTGTGGTAAAAGGATCAAATTGCAGTGATAAGACAACCAAGGACTCCCCAGTTCAAGAAACATTCAAAAAATTAAAGATGTATATATTTGGGGGTAGCAGGATCAGACTTGGTACAGGAAGCCAAAACAATGATGAGATCAGTTTGGTAATACATAATGGTCTCCTTTTGATTAGATGGTAGTTTGATCCTAAATTCTATTTTATGGGAATCTAGTGAACTGCTAATTACCAGAATCCGGTGCTTTGACACCATCTTTTACAGCTGTCAGGTGCCTAACCCAGCTTTTAAAAATAATAGATATTTTAATCATTATATACCTAATAGTAAACTCAATAAGAACTTAATATCAATAAATAATTTAATAAATGATAATCATAAATTTATTAAATTAGAATTAGTTAACATAAGAAATCAACTAAATTTTAAAGTTAAAAAGTAATAATAAATATTGTTAAACATAATAAATAAACTACATTTTAAAAATTAAAAATTAATAACATTATTATTAAATGTAATAAATAAACTATTATCTTCAAAATAAAAGTTAATAATAAATATTACTAAATGAATACTTAAATTAAATTTCACCCATTCAAGGGGTAACAGATAATAATACTGAAAAAAATAAAAATCAAAGTACTGCAAATAATCCCAGTCCTAATGGGACCCTCCCCGTGAGGGATATGTGAAATAAGACTTGATGAAGCTTCCCAAGGTAACCCAAGAAATGCTGCAGCGGGTTTTGTGCTGAGAAATGCAAAAGAAGAAATCTTTTCTGGAGGCTCCCTCTTCCTAGTAACCAAAACGAACAACAAGGCAGAAGGGGAAGCTCTAGTGGCAGGTATGGCAGTTGCAGCTTCAAGAATGATGAAAAATCTTATAGTGAAGAGAGACTCTTTGTTATTGATAAATACTTTACACAAAGGAACAAGTTCCTATTGGAGACCAAGGTGCCATGTAGAAGAAGCTCTTATCCTAGGCTCTAATTTTGCCAGCATGAGCTTTCGGCATTGTAGCTGCATTTTAAATAAGGCAGCAGACTTTTTGGCAAAGTCAAAAGTTGATCAAGAACTGTTCACCGCTCTCTTCGACCACCTTTCCAATTCATGGGAATGTTTGAATCTGCATCTACATTATAAGCTTCCTTAACTCTTTTCATTGAGTTTGATATCCTTAGGTTTCACTAAGGTTTTATTACTGACGGGCAGTTTAGTTGGTATGTTTGGGAGGCATGTGGAACAAATTTATTGCCACTTGTGTGGATTTCTTACAAGAGCAGGTGTAGGCCTTCTGCATATATGTCTCTGTGTTGATTTGTATTGTTTGGTGGCTGAAAGATGGGCATTGTGTGGAGGTTTTGCTGGCTGTTGGCAATATTATAATGGCTCACAAAAAACAATCCCTAGTAGGAATCTGCAGAGAAAGGGAGTGGTGACGAATTGCAAACTGGCCTCCATTTTCTGTTGTGACTCTCCAATGGGCTTGGGCTTTGTCAGAATTGTGCTAGGGCAGTCGAGACTAGGAAGGCAAGCTGCTCCAAGGTCAAAAGCAATGCTGCACCAGGAATTCATCTCCAAATTGGCAATTGGGGTTCTTGATAATGCACTTAGGATTTGGCTCTTGAAATTGTTGTTATCAGACCATTTATAAGGGATTGGGATTGCAAGGTGCTCCAAAGTCTAAAGCAGTGGTGCACTAGGAATTCATCTCCAAATTGCCAACTGGGTCTCTTGATTATGCACTTAGGGTTTGGCTCCTAGAAATCATTGTTGTCAAACCATTTTGAAGGAATGTCTACCTCCTAGAGGTCAATGCAAGATTCATACGGATCAGTTCTATGGAGGCACGGGAAGATAGAATGTCCATGGTGGAGGCAAAGCAAATTAATGCACTGCAACATGGGATTAATGTGCTTCATGCATGGTGCACTGATATGGGTAAAAGTGTTGCTCAAATTAATGGTAACTCACAACCAAAGTTGCCAATCTTTTGCAAGAAAATTAACCAAAAGCTGCACAAAAATCATTCACAAGGTTCAATACTGTGGAGTGGGATCGAGCTGTTGCATCAAGACCTAGGCGATGGGGATTCTATTGAGAGCTTGCTCAATTTTTCTTTAGTTTCATTATTTTTTGTCATGTGTTAGAGGAGGGTGGTGCCTCGATGTGATGTGTATGTATCATCTTGCTCCTGTGCTTTAGGATTTTCACATGGCATAGTATGTTATAACTTATTTATTGCTCTTCATAGCCCCCTAGGTTAGCTTGGAGGGGTTGTCAGTTTTTGTGTACTGCCCCAAAGGTGACAAGGCATTTTTTATGGCTTTGGTATTTCACATTCTATTGTATTGGCATCCTAGCCATTTTATTGTACACTTGTCATTTTCTCTTGGGCAGTGGTACCTGTTGATGCGTGTTTTATGACACAACAAACATTCTAGAATAAAGAGTCCAAAGACGCTCTATCCTTTCTTGAAAAACTACCTCGTATGCTAAGATTGCAAGTAAGATCATACGGTAATTCCAATGTTTAAGATGAATGCGGATGAGCTCTGTGGTTTGATGTGATTATGCTGGTAACACAAAGGGACTTACGCTAGGCTTGTTCAATTCACAATGAAGGTCTAGACAATGAAGCTCTATTGCTTGGGTCATGGATCAAACAAACTGAAAAAGGAGATAAAGGTTCAGAAGTTCTAATCTACTCCTAAGAATCCAAGAGACGGTATTGACTCGGTGAAACAAATAACCACGCTTTGCTTCGCCACGCTCAACGACAACTACACAAAGAGGGTGCAATCTTCAAGGGAATGTGCTTATGATTTTCACGTCATGAATAACTACAATCAAATCGAACAATAATTATCCAGACAGAAGTTAAGCATCCACAAAATAAGCTCAGGCTAACTTTACACATTGAATGAAAATCATCCATTCAAAGAAAGTATGAGCAAAAGTTTCACCACAAATCAATACTTATCAAATCTTGCGTTCATCTAACATACATGAAAAGAAATCTACACTATGATGAGGGATAAGAACCATGACAACCCCAAAATAAGAGAAGCAATCACCATCAGAACAATGCATGCATTACTTATTACTTTGGCAATCTTACAACAGTTGCTTATCTCAACATGTTTTGCAACATGCTCCCATGCTTTACAAATGAGGGGGTGAGCTCAATTTATAGGCTCCCCAGTTACAATTCAATGGCCAAGATTAATTTGGAATCAACGGCCAAGATTACAAATAAAACCCTAATTAGGGTTTGCTACCCCTCGACCAATGAGAAAATTACACTCAAGGACACTTGTCCTTTTTGCTAAATATGAACCAACAGATAAAATAGAAAGTTGTTGCATGTTGATTTGGAATGATTTGATTGGTTGGAAGATGATGAAGCGCCACCTCAACGTGCTAGATGTCTTCCTTGGTCGCTTTGTTGTTCTTGCCTTAGAATATTTTTCTTGCCGATGACTTTATCCTTTGTGCTTTGATCTTGGATTACTTTGGCTTCTTCTCACCTCGCCTTGGAGCACTTGTTTAGACTTGGATTGCTTTGGAATTCCTTCAAGTACCTTAAATTTGGAGAGGAACTCCCTTGTGCTTTCGCCGCACTGAAGGAAAATTGGAACCTTTTCTGTAGATAATTTCCCATACTTAGCCAAATTTTGGCTACTTTGTAATACCTTCAAGATTTTGGCCATTTTGTGCTCAAATAAACTTCGCAGGTAGATTTGTCTTCAATTTCGAATTTGGCTTGCGTAAGTTGGATGTACTTGACGATGTGCCTGCCGTTGTCTTCATGATGCCAAACTCTTGACGGACTTCCTGTTGGTCTTGCAATGTGCAATGGTGGACTACCAAGTTTTCTTTCATCTCCCTTCCGGTCGGACTTTACACTTTCTTTGCCATTTTCCTCGCCTTGTGTAGTCATCCACCTGCAGTAAAACAAAACGAACTTATTTTAGATAACTTTTCAAGATAAGCTTTGAAAGATTTTTACAAATTTCATTTTCAAGCTTTTAATTTTCTT
Organism: Sequoia sempervirens; assembly: GCA_007258455.2. NCBI lineage: Eukaryota > Viridiplantae > Streptophyta > Pinopsida > Cupressales > Cupressaceae > Sequoia > Sequoia sempervirens. Next base: position 6,372 of record VDFB02375667.1, on the reverse strand, counting down.
TCCGCCCAATTTATTTGGCCATATTTTCTTGCCTTTTTCCAAAATTTATCTGGCCACGTCCAACTTTATTTGGCCATAAATCCTTTTGTCCAAAATTATTTTGCCACGTCAAATTTTATTTGTCCAAATTCTCTTGATTTTCCACAATTTATCTTTCTAGACACTTTGGTGTTTGGACATATTTAACACTTTCTAAAGGTTTTATACTTAGGCAAAAATTTTAAATTTTCCTCACTTTCTTCTTAGCATGTCGGATTTCATCCACCTTCAGGCCATTCCCTTTTTTTCTTCCAAGGAGAATTTTCATTTATTTCCAGCTATTTAATTTTTCTTAGCCCATGCTCAAGTCATTTTTCTTTTTAATATGGCAGATTTCGCTTACTTTCTTTCCACTTCCCTTGGAGCGGATTTCTCTTTAACTCATGTCATTGAATTCTTAAGTGGCTGGGTGGACTTTGTATATGTTTAGGCCATTCTACTTTGTCCAAGGCTGGGCGGACTTGGTCACTTGTATAACCATTCAACACTTGAACATGCGGCGGACTTCACCAATTTTGATGCCACTTCAACTTTATGCTTGGGGCGGATTTTATCTTTTGGTTTGCCATTCAATCTCCTTTATATGGCGAACTTCAGTCATTCTCAAGCCATTTCCAAAGGCGGATTTGCTCAAATTAGTTGCCATTTCACTTTTTAGCCAAGGCGGACTTTATACATCTTGTTGCCATTTTCCACTCAGCTCAAGGCGGACTTGCCTTGTTTCCTTGCCAATTCATCAATATGGTGGGCGGACTTTGGTTTGTGGTTAACCATTTGCTCATTGCCTTAGGCTTTTTTTTTCTTTTACCTTGGGCGGACTTCCTCAAATGTTTTGCCATTTGCATAGGGCGGACTTCATTGTTGGTCTTGCCATTTACATTTGAACATAGGCGGACTTCCTCCATTTTGATGCCACTTCACTTCTTTTGGTGGGCGGACTTTGGGATATGGATGGCCACTTCCTTATTGCCATGGGCGGACTTCCTCTAATGTTCAGCCATTTGACATTTATCTCAAGGGCGGACTTGGCTGATGGTCTGGCCATTTAATGCTTATGGCTGGGCGGACTTCATTGTTTGTTTGGCCATTGCTCAGATTTTTGTGCCATTGATACTTGACTTAGAGCGGAATTGCTCAGATTTTTTGCCATTCATTGCTCGGCTGAAGCTTCACCATTGATTGTGAGCTGAAAGTCTTCCATACTTAGGCGAATATCTCAGTTTTCTCCATGAATAGATGTTCAGTTTTGCCCAGATTTCTCATGAATTTTTTGACGGATTTCCTGAATTTTTACCAATTTATTGATGAATTCATCATCTCATCCACCATTTTATGTGCTCTTTACCAGATTTCTCTGTGATTTTCCAGAATTTCTCACCATTTTTGAACGAATTTTCCAGATTTTTACCAAAATTTCAAAAAAACTTCGAATCGATTTTCTGAGAGTTTCGTTGATCTTTTTGAACTTCTGGAGTGGATTTTCGAAACTCGTGACCCTTCTAAAAATAGAAACTTTCTAAAAATAGAAATTTTCCAAAAATAGCAACTTTCCAAAAATAGACCCTAAAAAATAAGGATCCCAGAATTGCCCAAAAGTGCCAAAAAGTAGGTCCTAAAATGGGGGCGGGGTGAGAAACCTCTAAAATCTTAAGAGTCAATGGTTGTTGAAGCGGTCGATCTTGATCTCGGCGGGCCATGGCGATGGGTATGCGTTTGCCACATTGATCGAGTTAAATTTCTCAATATTTCCGGGTGACCCGTTCAAAACTCAAACTCCATGGTACAAAATTTGGTGATAAGCGATTCGCGTATGAGAAAAAGCAAAAACAAAAAAAAGCGAAAGTCCCCATTGCAATGGGGCGATGTGTGAAAAGGTCACAACAGTACCTACAAAATCCCCCAACAATGTTTTTTTTAAATCAAAGATTAAAAGTTAAAACCTAACTTGAAAAGGTATAAAAATAAACATTATTAAAATTTTGAAACCAAAAACTTAGAAAGTTAAAAATGAAAGCCTTACATAAACCTCAATGTAATAGAAACCTAAAACAATACACCCAACCAAGATTTCTCGAACTCCTAATCTTTAGTTGATGTCTAGCAACACAATATGAATGGAGGGACACTTCCTATCAGGTACAAATGCTAGCCAATAAGATGATTATCATGTGGAACATTCATCAATAGAGCAAGCAATCTGAACAGCCAAATTGTCATGTCCACTTTCCAAGCTTAAACTCATCAAGAGTACACTAGCCTATTATTGTATTTCTTGTAGGCTAACATATAGGAGAAATAATTTAACATAAGTTTTCCTAACCAAAGAAGCAAAAATCAAGAGAAAATCGGAAAAACTGTGATTAATCACAAAACTTTGAAATTGCCAATTTTTTCCCCAAAAAAAGCCCGATTTTTATAAAAATTGTTAAACATCAACTTTGACTTTTTTCCCGACTTCAAAAATGCACGCAAGTTTCATAGGTTTGATGGATTTCGACGATAGTAGAGTTTATACCACACGTTTCAATGGGTTTTCACTGTGTGACATAGTTTGTACACAACTCCAACATGTTTCTCACAGATTTCAACGGATTATTACAGCATGGGACTTATTCATTAGGGTTTATGCGTATGTTAATAGAAATGTGAATGACTTTCTTCAATGTGTGCATTCTATTACTGCAAATGGGAAGGGGCCGGAGCAAAATCCGAAGCAGTGGCTGCAATTTTTTCGTTCAAGAAGGCGGCCCTATTCTATTATTATTGCTGAAGCATCCACTTCCAATACCCAAAACGATTAGTATGTCGAAGGATCAAAGATATCTTATTGGAGGTGGGGGTATAGTTTCGATCAAGGCGAATGTTAAACGTTATTTTTGTTTTCATTTTTTGTAATTTATAAAAATTCATATAACTATAATATAATATTATAATTAGTAATTATAATATAATAATAACAATATAATATTATAATTATAATATTATATATTATATATTAATATAATATTATATACATTATATATAATAATTATAATATATTATTATATGTTATATAATAATAAAATATAATATATATAAATATATAATATAATTATTATATATAAATATAATTATATATTAATATGTATTAGTATTATATAATAGATATATCATAATATATTAATACACATTAATATATATTATTATATTTATATATTATAATTATATTATATTTATTTTTATAAATCAAATTTTTTCCCCAAAAAATTTTTGCTACTATGGTCCTAACTAACTTTATGTTATATTCATAAAAAGATAACTTCTATTTTATTATTAAAAAAATTGTGCCTAAAAAGAGGGTCAATGTAACGTAGTTTTAAAAAGGTATTTTCTAAACATTTCAAGAATAAAGTGAGAAAGTAATTTTAATATTATAAAGAGAGTTATTAAAAAAAGATTGGGCATAGAAAAAAAATCCATTTTATGAAATCAAAAACCCTTTTTCTCTGAACTCAAACTTTTGTTCATCTTCTTGCTTGAGGATGAAAACTCTTCAATCCTTCATGGTGGTTGCATTCAGAGATCACAATTGTGTGGAAAGTTTACAATTATTTTTCCAATTCTAGTTTTGTCATTGCAAATTTCAGTGAGCTTATGAATTTCATATTTGTCATCCATTTTGGATGATTCCAAAATGTTATATACTATATGATACAAGTGGCAAATACATTCATAATAATTCTCACCATACTATTCTATGTTGTTCATGTTGTTGTTGGTCATTCCAGCTAATATTTCCTATCATAGCTTTTGTATATCATATTATTGGAATATTTGATCTTGGCTGTTGTACACTATTAAAAGGGAGGCAAATAATATTTTTGGGGGTGTCGTTAAGTCCAAGCTTGAAAAATTATTGAAGAGAAATTTTATTGGTTGTCATTCCCTCCAATAAAGGAGCCATATCACTCCAAAATAATAGTCTTTTCTATTATCAGTGGTCATACCCTGTAAAGAAAATGGTTTCACAGCCTTTCAAAGATTAAATATTTCACTTAATAGCTGGGGTACCATACCTTGGAAGAGTCACAGCATATGGTAGTTGTTTTAGTGTTTGCAACCATTCCTAGAATACTTCTAGCCCAGTGTACACTCTCCAGACTCCATCATACAAGTTGGATATAGCATATATATTTCTGGTATAACCTAATATTTCTGAATTATCTTCAAGGCCTCTAAATAGTAATATTGCTAGTTGGAATATATTCATTTTTGCTTTAGCAAATCACGTTTCCAATATTGATAATTTATGGTTTGATTATGTAAATCTGTGTTGTTTTTTGACATATTTAGAAGCACCGCACAAATTTAGAATTTGTAATTCCTCTAGAAGGCTTGCTGCCAAAACCAATTTCAATCATTTTCAAATTTTGTAATTGCAATATTGAGTTGTGCAGCTTGGTGCCAACAAGCACAATGATTTAATATTATTCATATCCTTTCACCATCTGCTCTCACCTTGCCCATTCTAGGATCTTGGTGATCAAAAGGTGTTAAGGTTTCATGCATAGTCATTGTGCAATTGTCAAAAACCAAAAAATTAGTGTTGGGGACATTACAATCGTATCAAAGCAATGATCTTGCCAGCCTACAAGGAAAGCTAACAATTTGATGCAAAATATACCATTTATGTGTTAGTGATAGAGAATTCAGATATTAACAAAGAGAGAAGAAATGCTCAATCAGTAGAACATCAGAATGCAAAATTAGTACATCAAGGTCGAAAGATAGAAGAGTTTGAAATGGAGTAAAGAGATAAAAGTTGTGTCAGATGCAAAAAGAAAGGACACAAATTAATGCCCTTCTCCAAGGCCAAAATTAGTTGACAAATATGAAAGCCCAATTGGTTCAAACAATGCAAAACTTGAGTATCCCTAGAGCAGCCCAAAATCATATTGGTGAAGAGAGTGCTTCAATAAACAATAATAACAAAAACAATAGGACCATAATTGGTTCTATAGCTAGACCCTTTCAACCCACCTTCCACGATGGGAAGAACTCCTATGTTGGAGAGGCAAAATCCGATAGCAAATGAGATTACAACTTGCTACAACAAATATAGACCCCTTGCAACAGAGATTCAGGTAGAGATATTCCTCACAAACTTCTGCAATTTGAAGATGAGAAATGGACTGAGAAATGAACAAAGGTCTATGACATATCAATATAACAAGGATTTACAACATACACTAGAAAAGCTAATGCTTCCTAATTTTGATGGATCAAAAAAGTGTAAAGCTCATGCCTAGGTTCAAAAACTAGACACAAACCTATCACTTAAATCCATGTTTGAAGAAAAAGCCATTAAATTTGCCACCCTTCATCTTCAAGGCATAACTCATGACCGTTGGTAACATGGGTTGGACACCCAAGGTCACAACCTCATCAACACCTATGATAAATTCAATAGAAAATTGATTGATCGATTTGACATAAAAGACTCTGAGATCCATTTCACGAAGTTGGCCCAACTAAAACAGTACAGTTTTGCAAAAAAGCATGTGGCAAAATTCCATAAATTGTCAATGATGGTTTCCGATGTCCTTGAAAGGAGGCTTAATATGTCTTTATGGAAGGTCTATTTGAACATCTCAAGGGTTTGGTGAAGGCATTCTAACCACCTTCTTTACAAGAGGCAATTAAGAGGGCTTAAAACAATGGGAAACAGGACATAGATGTCCTGATCAAGGCCAAGTGCATTACATTGAAATGGTTTTGGATGAAGAACCTGAAATTAAGGCGCATGACTCTGAAGAGAAGCCGAATTCTGAAAGGCGAGAAGAAGTAATTCCAAGACGTCATTTTGCCACACTTTTCTGTCCTCCAAAGTAACAACTATTTAAAGTTAAGAGGATTCCATGGGCAGTGAGTCACAATGCTAGTTGATAGTGAGGCAACCAACAACTTTATTGATGAAGAATTGGTGGTCAATGGAGGTCTAGAGACAAAATCCTTTGGAGGGGTTTAATGTGATGGTTGCAGACGGATTCACCATTTCTTGCAAAACAAAGATTCCATGGTTGAGCATAACCTTAGGCAGCCATAAGGTAACTAAAGACTTCTATGTCATTGGTATAGGAGATACTGTTTTTTGGGAGTTTAGTGGTTACATTCACTCAGAGAGTTCAGTCAAAACTATCAAACCATGGAATTAAAATTACATACAATGGGAAAGAAGGCAATGCTTTACAGTTTACAGAATGGCAAATGGAGCTCCCAAGGTTGTTTCCATGAAAAGTATGGAGAGAACATTTTACCAAGTTAAGTTGCATGGGCAGCCCAATGATTGGTAAC
>VDFB02375665.1:0-12257 GCA_007258455.2 Sequoia sempervirens | reverse complement strand
GAGTAGTACTAGGATGGGTGACTTCCCGAGAAGGCCTAGTGCTTCACCTCTGTCAGAGTCACCTAGATGCAATGAGTGCTAAGTGGACCATTTAATATCATAAGAGATGGTTTCTTGTGAACCACTAATCATGAAACATGGGTCATCGATTTCACTCATAAAAATACACGCTTTGAATCCTAATAACAATATCACAATTTATTTTTCCCTAGACAAAAAATTTAACTCCCACTCCTTTGTCTCTGCTCCTCCTGGGTTTGAATTTCCGGTGCATGGTAGAATCTATGTTGGGGTACCCCACGGTCCCCCATCCCCTTTGGACTGGGATTCCAACAGATGTAATGCCCTCCTTGGGTCTCTCATGTGTTGTTTGCCACTAGAGATCCCATGATTCCTGGACTGCCTGCTGTTGAAGTGCTTATGATTCCTATAACTCCATTTTGTAAGGGATGGAAAGACTTACTGACTAAGATGAGCCTAGCTCCTAATTTCCCCTTTCCTTTCCCTGGGGTGGAGATCTTTTTCTTAGGTACTAAGTTCTCTATCTTGGAAGCTATTAGCAATAGGATTGTTTCCTCCATGGAGAAAGTGATTGATTGAAAAGCTCTTTTCCTTTTGGTGTTTTATGGATATGGTTAGGAGATGGGCTTCTATGAATTGGTGTTTGAAGGGAAGTGTGAGTGTCTATACCATGGCCAGTGGAATTTTCCTTTTCAAGTTCACGCCCGAGGAGGATTTGATCTCTATGCTCTCTTCAGGTCCCTGGGTCTATGGAAAGCATGGGTTGTTGTTATGCTACTAGAAATCAGGATTCAACCCTACTTTCAATCTAAACAAGTCGGCTCCTGATTGGGTGCATCTCCCTAGTCTTCCTCTATAATACTAGGATGACTTGGTCTTTCAGAGCATTGGAGATTCTCTGGTCCAGTTCATCACCTCAGACTCTATCACTAGATCCATGTCTAGGTTAGTTTTTGCTCACTTCTATGTCAACAATGATATCAATAAGACCTTGCCCAACTCTGTGAAGCTATGTTCCATTTTCAGATCTTGGACTCAACATGTTTGTTATGAGAATGCTGTGATATTTTTCTAGAAATGTGCCTAATTGGGCCACCTTATTATGGACTGCAAGTCCAAAGTTAGCCATGAACCCAACCCTAGTGAACCTTTAGAGGAGGTCCCCTCTAACGACTAGCCCTTTGAATTTGATATCCTTAAGATCATTGAGTCACTAGCTAAGGCTGGGCTTGCTGACCTTGTGATCCTGATGAATTTTTTGGATGATTTGGTTTTAGATGACTTTGCTTTGGAGCTTAATGGTTCCTCTCCCAACAATGTTCTAGTGTGTAAGTCCCTACTACTTGAATCTAGAGTGGTGTTGCGACCCGGGGTTACTATGGAGGAACTTCCTTCCCCTAAAGCTTTGGGTGTCGAGGAAGGCAAAATTCGAGATGGAGTGAAGAAGGAAACACCTTGTCTTGGACTAACTGAGATGATCATTCTGCCTCAAGAATAAACTATGGAAGAAGAGTTCTGGTCAACTCCTATGAATGGTAAACAAAAGAAAGCCGATGTGGGAGGTGAATCCAAACCTGGTAGACCCAATCAATGGCTGACTAGGAATAGAGAGACAACAAAAGAAATTGTGATAGGTAAACAGAGGAAATTAGAAGTGTCCTCAAAGAAAACTTCAAAATGAAAGTCCTTTCATGGAACGTGAGAGGGTTAAATAGCCTCCACAAGTAGTTGGCCCTGAAAAATTATGTTCTGGAACACAAGATTGATGTTTTTCTCCTATAGGAAACCAAGATGAAGAAAACCAATTTTGAAACCATAGCTAAGTATGTTTGGCTGAACAACCTCTTTGCTTATAGTGATGTAGATGGGGCTTCAAGAAAATTATCTGTGATGTAGAATCCCATTAGGATTTTTGGTTCTTAACTATTCCAATGTAGAAATAATATGGGTGTCAAGTTCTCCAATGCCGGGGGTTCTTGGGTTTCGATTAAAATCTATGCCCCTAATATTAGGAATGCGAGGAAAAATCTCTGGCAGGAAATTTCCAACTATATTTTGGCTAATAAGGGAGATCAATGGTGGTGGCTAGTGATTTTACCTCCCCCTGTACCCATTGAAGAAGTGTGGGGGGCTGATTGATTACTCTGACAACATGTCTGATTTGGCTGACTTCCTTAATTGTACTAGGGCCAGTCTTTTACTTGGTCTAATAGGTACCTTGGGGCTAGTATGATCCACGTCCATCTTGATAGATTCCTTTTTTCTCCCAATTGGACTTCCTTAATGCTAATCTGCTGGCTCTACCCCAGACTATTTTGGACCACAATCCTCTATTGTTGATCCTAAATGAACACACTACTATCAGTTTGTTCCCTTTTTGTTTTAAGATTATGTGGAACTCTCATTTGAATTTTAGGAATAAGATTGCTACTTGGTGGAATGTTCTTGTGCATGGTTCCCCTATGTTTAGGATATTTCATAGGCTCAAACACATCAAAAGCATGGTCAAAGGATGGAACAAGAAGGTATTTGGGGATGTTTTCCATAAAAAAAGGTTGTGGTTGATAAGCTCTGTGAGATACAAAAGAGGATGGCAGAAGGAGATACTGGTATTCAGATTGGTCAACATGAGAGGATTGAGTGCATGGAATGGGAGAAAATATTAAAGAAAGAAGAAATATTCTAGAATTAGAAATCCAAAATTCAATGGATGATCAAGTGGGACCAGAATACATCTTTCTTCCATGGTTTGACCCTTACACCTATAGAAAAAATTAGATAAAAAAGTTGAAAAATGAGGCAGGGGATGTTGTGTCTACTCCTATTTAGATTGGTCTTCTAGATGCTAACCATTTCCAACAGGATTTGTCGATTCTTGCTGAGGCTCCCATTTCAGTGTTGGATGATTTGCTGTTGGAACCCCTTCCTACTCCTATTTCCTGCAAGGATAATGATTCTATTATGGGGGCTGTTACTCCTGAGGAGGTCTAGTCTATTGTGTTTATTATGGGTGCTTTTAAGGCCCCTAGTCTTGATGGTTTCCCCCTGACCTTCTTTGAAACCTTTTGGGATATTGTGGGGGAGGACCTTACTTTGGCTACAAGGGATTTTTTCAATTTTGAAAAATTACTCAAACAACCAAACCACACCTTCATTGCCCTTTTCCCTAAAATAGAGGAACCACAGACCATGGCTGACTTCCATCCCATCATTCTTTGTAATACTATTTATAATATATTTTCCAAAATCCTCATGAACCGCTTGAAGCCTCTCCTAGATAAAATGATAAGTCCTAGTAAAAAAGGATTTGTTCTAGGATGCTATATCTTAGATGCGATGATTACCACTCATAAAATTTTACATTCTATGGACAGGTGTAACAATGCTAGCATGCCATTTAAGCTTGATATTTCTAAAGATTACGATAAAGTCCTATGAAACTTTCTTCCCAAATTCCTTGATAAGTTTGGCTTCAATCAAAGAGTGATCAATATCATTTTGGAATATGTTACCACAGTGAGGCATTCTATTTTGGTCAATAGAGTACCCCAAGGTTTCTTTGCGGTTGGGAAGGGTATTAGAAAGGGGGACCCCCTATCCCCATATTTGTTCATAATGGTGGCTAATGTTCTGAGTAGGAATGTTACTCATATGTTGTTGGAGGGCTCCATCAAGGGTGTCAAGCCGACCACCACCCTTGATCCTACTACCATTCAACAATTTTTGGATGATACTATGTTATTTGGGAAAGCCTTGGTTGTGGAAGCCAAGAAATGGAAAAGTTGCCTCAATCTTTATGCGGCTTGTTCAGGTCAGTGCATTAATTATAATAAAAGTATGATCTATTTATTTAACTACACTCTTGGTCTTTAAGATCGTGTGACTGTTGTTTTAGGTTGTGTGAGTGCCTCACTTCCTTCAGTGTATTTGGGTCTCCCCCTCACTATTAAGGAAGTGAATCCCAATTTTTGGAGTACTATTCATGAAAGGATTTAGAGGAAGCTTGCAGGGTGGAAAAGTTTGATCCTGAGTCATGCTAGTAAACTGCAACTCCTTACTACTTCCCTTCAGGGGATTCCAATTTATTTCCTCTCTATGTTAAAAATGCCTAGTTACATTGCTAAGAAATTTGAGAAGATTCAGAGGGCCTTCCTTTGGTTCAGTACTAGGAAAATAAGAAAATATCGCTTGTTAGTTGGGTGAAGGTGTGCCTTCAAAAATCTAGGGGAGGGCTGGGCATTAGGAAAGTCCAATCTACCAACAAAACCTTGCTTTCCAAGGTGGGGTGGGACCAATTAAGGAATAAAAAGGATTGGTGTAGGATGATGAATGCCAAATACCTAGGAAACTATCCCCTAATTAGGTGCATTGAGAATGATCACCCCCATGGCCCCTTAGCTTGGAATAATATTTTAAAAATGAAGAAGCTACTTCAATTTAGTCTGAGATGGAAGCTTGGTAGAGGTAGTTGTATTCACTTCTGGGAAGACCCTCGGCTAGTTGATTCCACCTTGGCCTGTTTTGAGTTTAAAAAATTGATGAAACTTGTGATTCAGTTCTTTGGTAGGAATGTATGTGACTACCTTCATGGTCTGCTGGGAAGTAGGATATGGAAAGACCTTGGATCATGCTACCATCTTTCCCTTGACCTGAAACGCCTAGCTTTTCCCTTATAGGACTTACTTTCCTTGTTCAAAATCCCCTTATTTGATGTTGAAGATGATTTCTTTTGGTCCTTGGAAAGAAAGGGCAACCTCTATGTCAAGACGAATTACTATTTTCTTTCATATAAGGGCTCTCAAAGCAAGATTTGGAAACGTGTTTGGAATTGACACTTGATTCAAAAATAAATTTCTTCTAGTGGATTGCATGTCATAATAGAATCCTAACCCAAGATAACCTAAGGAAAAGGGGCTTTTAGATCACGAATAGGTGTATGTTATGCAAAGATAATGAATATTTGGTGGATCACCTATTACTACATTGTCCATATGTTGCTGAAGTTTGGGGCCTGGCTTTCCAAAAGCTAGCTACTCACTGGACCCTAAATAAGGATTTAATATCCTTTATTGAAGGTTGGAATGGTTCCTTTCAACACTCCCTCCCCACGGAAATCTGGAGGTAAACTCTTGCCATCATCCATTGGTGCCTATAGAAAGAAAGAAACAATCAGATCTTCAGAGACACTGAGATGAGTCCCAAGGAAATCTTTGGCATTAGGTTTAGAATTATATTTGAAAGTATCTCCTTACTTAAGTGGAAACCATCAGACATTTCCCTTGTTGATTAGGAGATCAAAATGGAAAATTATTGGAACTTTAAGCTTGGGACCAACTCCTTTGATAATTCCAAGTCCCTTGCTAGGAAAAACACTATTTGGAAATCTCTAGATTTGGGTTGGTTTAAATTGAATTTTGACGGTGTGGCCAAGGGGAACCCTAGTTTAGCTAGTATTCGTGGTGTTATAAGGGACTGTAAGGGAAACTTGGTTGCTGGGTTTGCTAGAGGAATTGGAATTCATTCTTCTATGATAGTTGAGTCACGAGTGCTGTTCAAGGGCATCGAGATTGTTGTCACTCTAGGTATCAAAAAATTACATATTGAAGGGGACTTTAAGACTGTGATTGACTCTATTATTTCTGGCCGATTGCTTGGTTGGAACATCAAGGATATTTTACTTGACATAAATTTTTTAGTCTCAAAATTTGAAAGGAAATACTTGACTCACACCTATAGGGAAGGCAACCAAATGGTTAATGGCCTGACCAACTTGGGTTCCACTTGGCATTTATGCAAGTGTTGGAAAAGGCTTGAAGTGCTACCAACACCTATACAAGGATTAATCCTCATGGATTAGAGGAATATAATTGCTCAGTGATGGTTAACAATGCTATTTATCATGGGTATAGGTGGCACTACTTGACGAGGCCTTGGATGATGAGGACTTGGTTAGATGAAGTGTCAAGTTTAAAGTGGGTGGCCGCGTGGATTTATTATTTCATAACCATGTATGGTGGGTTCCTTGGTCTTTACATACCATCTTCTCAAGTGTACTACATATCCTATCAAATCTCCTGGAATTTTTGTAATGTGATGTTCATCACTAGTTTATTTAATAATTCCAATTTAAGACATCTAATGATTTGCATAAGATCTTTTGAGATGTACTTAAAAATTTCAAATCTTTCCCCCATGACTAAATGGCCTAGGGAAATGTGTAACTTCATAGAGACCATTGGCACAATAGATATATTTATCCGAATTTATTTTTCATTTCTTATTGCCTTAATTTTTAGCTCTTAAGTGATGATTATGGCCCCAAAGTGCTGATGTCATTGGGAATGATTGACGAAGCATGTAAAATGTCAAATTGATTTTATTACTCCTTCCTATCTCGGTTGATAGAGTAATGATAGTTTAAGAAAGGGTAAATTCTTTGGAGGGCTATCCATTTTTTGGCTAAATTTTCTTTGGGATAGTTCCTATGTGTTGTGGGTCGCTATGGGAGCTGATAGGGTGAGGACCAAGCCAGATAACTATGAGGAGTTTCACAGGAACCCCATAGCTTGGCATATATGTATGGAGGGAGGTATGGCACCACTTTTAGAGAATATTGTGGGCCACGTTGAGAGATTGTCAACCCAATTTGTTGATTCATGGAAGGATAGGCAGGCTACCATGGGTGGAATTTTGTTCGAAGTAGATGAAGAAGTGATTGGTAAGGTGATGGGCCTCTCCTATGATGAAAAGACATATAAAAAAATACCAAAATGCAAGACTTGGAGAGTCTCAATGCCTTCTTCAAGGGAAACAAGAAGCTACTTAAAAAGTAGTCGAGATTCGACTATGAGGAGCTACCGAAACCTTGGGACAAGGTGTGTCTTGTTGTTATGAAATATTTTTCATTAGAAGTTAGATACAAGGTGTTTTACTTTTACCATTTTCCACTTTTAAATCACCTATGGCACAAGATGATCCTTAACTTCCCTTTATTTTTGTTGAATTCCCTAGAAAATTTGATCAAAGACTCCCATGAAGTTATCACTCTCAACTTTGATACTCTGCCTCCATTTCTGCTACATTAGGGCCTAATATTTAGGCTCTATCAATTCCATTTTTCCTTCTGCCCTCCCAAACCTATCTCAGCTATGCATGTGGAGGAACTAGAGCCCCTTGAGTTAGCCCCTGATAATCCTTCCCCTCCTACTTTAGAGGGTCCTAAGAGGAAAAATCCCCATATTTGAAAAATGAACCTAGTGCTGAGCCTCAATCTAAACCCCCATCAAAAAGAAGAAAAGTGTGGCTGGGTTGGCCTATTCCATGGCTGCAACTAGGTTATGTGGGCTAAAAAACAAACCCAACAAGAAGGAAAATAGACCCACTGCTAAGAAGGGGGGAGAAGAGTCTCCGTGCTAGGTGGACTTTCCGACCACTGACAACAAAGGAAAAATCCTTGAGGAAAAAGACTAAGATCGACACCATGGTGGCTATGAGCTTTGAAGTGGGGATGGAACAAACTAGTGTGCGAAGGTCCCACAAACTAGCGAAGAACAAAAAAGGGGCTATTGTGGATGATATTTCTAGTGATTCAGAGTAGATTGGTGGCAAAACTAAAGGCAAAAAAGACACTGGTGAGGAGATGGAAGAAGGTTTCATGGAGGGTCCTAGTAATTTATTTGACATGAACTAGATGCTTAAGGATGACTCCACCTACTCTTCAGATTCTAGAGTTGGCATGGAAGAGGAGACCCAGAGCAAGAAAGGAAAGGACGAGGAGATCAACATGCCATAGGAGCGGGTTATTAAATTGGAATGTAAATTCAATAGTTTGGCTTGGTTCACCATCAAAATGATTCACAGGTCAACCCTCACTCTTTCTGACTTCATTAAGGAGGAAGTAAACAAGAACACCTATAGATGAAGGCTCCAACCAGATTTCAGATGACCTTAAACCTCACCCAGAAATGGGAAAGTGTTGACAATTAGTGGCTCGGGTTTGTGCAGTGCCTGGTTTCCTTGTTTTGAATTTCATAAATTCTTCTTTGATAAGGCACAACATCCAACCATGAACTTCATCACCAATGTTATCCCAAACTGAATATAATAGTGACAATCAATAGCAAGGACTAAGAACTTACTTCTCAAGTGTTGACAACAATGACAACCAACAATCTTCTTAGTGTTGATATCAATGACAACACCTTCCAATCAATCTCCTCAAGTGTTGACATCAATGACAATAACTTCCAACATTCATACCATATGTTTTGGTGCCACTATACTCTCATATCACTATGCTCTCTTATTCTAACATTTTACATGTACTATAAAGTAAATTGGAAGGCTTAGTCTATTGAGATAATTTCTCTTTTGAATCTTCACTCTTCCATATAATAATAAGTATATAGGGAGATATAGAATATTAGGTGGTTTAGATTATTGATTATATCAATATATTACAATGCAAGATTGATAAGGTTGGAGCAATAAGGGTTTCATCTAGGAGTGATAAAGGAAAATTTCAAAACAATAAAAACCTGTAACACTTTGTATACAACACCATGGATAATTTAATTCTCATTTTTAGTGATAATTGGTTTGACTTTAAATGTTACATTGTCACTCTTCTATTGGAGCATTCTTTTTGGGAGATTCTTAGTTAGGATCCAATCACACTTCAATTTTCAAATTATATTTTGGTGTAATATCAATATGGGTTAAATTATTGAGGGGAAAATAAAATGTAGAAATATTTTGATTCCCTAGTTCAAACACATCTCATCAAGTGTGACACTCCATACCATATTTGCAAGGAATTGAAGATGTGTGAAATTAGTGACACATATTGGTGAATTTGACTGACACTAGGTAGTTTTAAGGTGAAGGATGAGTGCATTATCCTTGTTTATCTAAAGAAGCTAGAAGATTATACGTCTAAGATTTTGACTCTAGAGAGGGAACTTGGAAGGACAACAAGTGGATGTAAACCATTTATTTTTAGAATCTTCTTATATGGTACAACACTTTTTTAACTCTCATGTGTGATGATCATCAAATGAAGAACACATAATGAGAGGATATGAAAAAAGGTATTGAAAAAATATAAAAAGTTAAAAAGGTCAAATTTTCTTAGCATGATGTTCTTGGAAGCCCTTATGTTTTCATTGAAGGATCCATCAAGAAAAAAAATTAATAAAAAAAGAGATGAATAAGAAATAATAAATATGATACAAGAAAATTGATAAGAACACTAGTCAATATTTGAGTGAGTTGATAAGTAAGAAGAGCCATAGTTCAAGGGAATTTATTTGAATGTAAAAAATATATAGATCATAGGAAATTTGAAATTCTATTTTGGATTAAGAAACATAAAGGACTTGGCGAAGGAGAGGATGGGTTTCTTTAAAAAATTACAAACATATAATTTGGGTGATGATGATGATAGTAGTATAGTGTTGGTTATTGATATTGATAATGCATCTATTCTATTCTTGATATGGGGACCATAAGAAAATTGGCCATAAATACTCTAAAATTTGGAGCTGATTTTAAGAGAGAGGATGCCAATGCATTCTACATGGATACATATATTGAGATTGGGTACATCTTGATAAAATGAGGCCTAATTTAGGCCATGTCTTCATGTTAGATAATTCATTGATCTTGTGATCTTCCAAGTAGTAGAATATTGTTTCAAAATCAACAACAAAGGTAGAATATAAATTGGACTAGCTCAAGTGTGAATGAGATGCTATATCACTTAAATGTACTAAATATGTGCCATTTATTCATTGTGACAATGAAAGTTCTCTTTAGATTTCCAAGAATAAATATACTTCATGTGAAAAATACACATATTGAGATCAAGTACCACAAGGTTGGTGAACTATTGGAGCTTTAGAAAATTTTGATTGGATACAATATAACAAAGGAACAAGTGGAAAATATCTTCACCAAGCCATTTATTGAGACTAAGTTTGTTAAATTTTGGGAGTAGCTGTTCTATTAAGCTTATCATTGAGGTATATTGTTATGAATTTCTCTTATTTTTGATTAAAGGGTAAAATAGGTTTCAAAGGGACCCAAAACCATATATTATAAAAGAAAAAACATAACCAACCAACAACAAACAACAACCAACAAAAAGAGAAAAAATAGATAAAAAGCAAGAAAGAACAAGAGGCACTACGTCTTCTTCAAGGTATCTACCACTTCCAAATCTTTCTTGTAGAAGTTCTTGTGCAAATTCACAAGGCCCAATAAAATTTCTCTTGTTAATTTACTATTTGTATAACATTAAATGTGATATAGTTCTATTTAATATTGAGGGGAAATGTTAGAATGTTAATGTTGCATTGTGCAAATTTATCCCATATGGATCACTTAACATTTTAATATTATAATGCGTCAACATTTAAGTGTGTTGATTTATATCTATTGTACCTCATAGAACAGTAGTCAAGTGACACTTTTTAGTAAGGTTTATTGTATAATGGAATTATCATTTGAAAGTTGTTTCTTGAAAGCACATTTGATTAATGAAGTATAGAATACCATGTTAGGATTTTGTGTTGTACACCATTGCATAAATTGATACTAAACCAAAGGAAATAGGGTTCCAACTTTTGAGAGATGGAACTAAGGGGGACCTATTTCACTCTTAGTTCATTAAGGAAACCCTAGACTTCAACCCAATTGATTCAATTGAAGGAAATGACACACACAAGGGAGCAAGGTTGTGTGTGGGTTTCCTTAGGTTTGATTAAAAAGGGGAGTTTCACCATTAAGAAGAAGATTCAAAGGAGAAAATGCAAACACACATGCACTAAACCCTAGAAACTTAAAACATGAATTCAAAATACTAAAAAAAGAGATGTAGAAAAGTACCCAGAGCATAGGAGATGTCTAAACAAGATCTAAAAACCCTAAAATTTGTTGTTTTTGAAGTGCACTAGGACTCATATGCTAGATTGGGCGATTTAGTCCCACTATTGGAATTTGGGTAGAATCCAGAATCTTCTACTGACAAATTAGGATCTACAAAAAAATTGTGAAAAAGGGGTATACTGGAACTCTTGGTCCCAAGGTGGCGATTTAGTCAAGATACTCCTTTTTGAAAAAGAGCGATCTGAAATTGTTCTCCTATCTTTGTGCTTCTTTCCTATGTTTTCCAAACTTCATTTCTGGATCCGAACTTGTTTAAAATATACAAAACAATATGTTGTGTTGATTTTGTTATGGGGGGTTTTCCTTGGTCAAACCCCTAGTTGGTAATTAAAACTTGATAGAAAGAATGGATCTGAAATGGAAATTTGTGTGAAAGTCCTAATCTTAAGTGTGTCTAAGATTAAGAGATCTAAGATGCAACAAAATCCTACTCTAATGTGATAGAATAGGATGCATATATGAAACATGAAAACGATGATGAATCACTTTGGGATATCTTAAATCACCCTAATAAGCCATAAGAATTCATGTACCTTCCTTTAGGTAGAAAGCAGGATGATAATGGAAGATGGAATCACTTAGGAAACAAGTCATTAGGCTTGGTTCAATGGCTAGTTTCATCTCCCCAACCTAGAATCCATCATGATTCTCCATAGGAAACCATCATCAATATTTAACAATGGTAGATCTTGAAACGAAAGTGAGCTTGAAGACCTCGGGCAAAAATACCATATAATGCTACTCCAAGACTTCAACTTTGGCTGCTTCAACTCTGAATGAAAATGTTTGAATTTCTTTCTACTTGATCACTTGTCTTGTTATCTTTAGTTCCTTAATTGTCAAAATGAGTGTGAGACTTAGATTTTATAAGAATCCCATCTAATTTTACCTGCTTATTAGATCCCAAAAAGTTGACATTTGTGAAATTTGCATTGAAACTTGAATTTCCTACTCAAACCCTAGAAAGGGCAAACGGGACTCATACCAAGGTGGCAGATGGGTCCCACCTAGGGGACTCACACACCCAAGGTGGTGTATTGGTCCCACCTAGGGGGAGTCATACACACAAGGTGGTGTATGTGTCCCACCCTAGCTTTTTGGGCTAGGGAAATGTTGAGAGGTTAGAATATTAAATGTATTTATTGAATTTGTCAAGATTTCGATTGAAATAAG
Source organism: Sequoia sempervirens (assembly GCA_007258455.2). NCBI lineage: Eukaryota > Viridiplantae > Streptophyta > Pinopsida > Cupressales > Cupressaceae > Sequoia > Sequoia sempervirens. The sequence continues at coordinate 116 of VDFB02375665.1, read as the reverse complement.
CCTCATGATGTATAATAAAGGGTCTTAGGGGCCTATTAATGATGATTCAAAGGGTCATGAATGCAAGGGTACTGAAATAGGTCCAAACTAAGTGTGAAATTGTATTATCTCCAAGA
>VDFB02375664.1:0-36503 GCA_007258455.2 Sequoia sempervirens | reverse complement strand
ACTTGTGAGAAGCTTTGGGATGATTTTATCCAAAAGGATACCAAACCGGAGGCTATTTCTGCTAGAGTGGAAAAGGGTCAAAATATAGCCATCATTGATAAGATGATGGAAGATGGTAAGAAAGCAGGACCTAGGAAGAGTTATAAAGGCGAGGAGAAGAATCAAATTCTTTGGTCAAGGGCAAGAAAGACTTAAGTCGTGTGAAATGTTTCAAGTGCCACAAGATGGGCCGCTATGCATCTCAATGTTCTAAGTGGAAGAAAACCACGTAGCAGCAACAAGAGTTTTCAGGGACTGCAGAAATTTAATGGTGCCATGCCTAAACATTAACATCATTTATGGTGTAGGGTGGCAACAGAGGCACACGTCTAGACACTTACCTTTAAACAAAAATGCATTCAACAAGCTTAAAGAACAAGAAGATGCATATGTGTTGAATTGGGCAATGATGACACACATCATTTCTGGTGTAGGGTGGTAACAGAGGTGCATCCAGACACAGAACCTTAAACAAGAATGCATTCAACAAACTTAAAGAACAAGAAGCTGGCATACATGTTGGGCTTTGCCTCCTTTCACATGCCTTCACGGGATGTTCTTGAGCTAGATGATGGCTTGAATGTTCCTAGTTTAACAAAGAGTCTTATTTCGTTTCTTGCATGACAGATTTACAGAGTATCACTGAGTTTAATGGTCAGCAAGTGATCATTTGAAAACACTGCTTTGGACCTAATCAAGATTTGGCTAGAGGAGTTCAAGATGGTGACCCTGACATGCTACTTGCTGATCCAATTGAGTAGGTATGGCAAGATGCCAGGATAGAGGAGTGTCCTTCCACTATGTAAAGATGGTCTCTAAACCTACTATGAAATAATCGATGGATCATACACATGCAATTGAAAGAGAGGCATTGAAGAGTACCAGGATAAATTTATTACAAAAGATTCTCTTAGAAAGAGGAAGTTGACCTTGGCAAGACTCTTACTCCACTTGCCAGAGGATACTCTTGGAGAAAGGGACTTGATTCTGTTGAGGTTTTTGCCTCAGTTGTTAGAAACTTAGAAGTTTGAGATGCTAAGAGAGAAACTTGGATTGGTGGAAAACCTTTCCTCACAAAGAGGTTTTCACCTTGAGTTACTTAGTCACTATTCACACATTGACTGCACAGCAATGACAACAACAGATTATGACCTGTGTGGAGCTGAGAGAACAGCATGGAGTGGATGTAGTTATATAGGAGTATAAGGCCCAGCCATATGAGGAGTATTTGAGATTAGTCCCCACTTAAACTATGTGAAACTTGAGTGATTTTTGGATGGAACTTAGTCTCAACTACTTTGATTGGGAGATATTAGCTGTTACACTACATTGATTGATTAGTCAGACTAGTTGATTGATCAATCAATCTGAATGTCACTCCAGTGAGCTGTAAGCTTAACTTGAAAATTTATTTGACACCTCATCTAGTTTATCTAATTAGATTCTTAGGAGGGGGCACTTGTCTATTACAGGGCACTTATTCTAATTTTAACTAGGATGCATATAGAGTCTCTTTCATTAAATTCCATTCCAGTGCAATGTATTTCTCTTCAGGTATAATCAGAAGACAGTTGCGAGTCTGAGAATTCAGTACTGAATATTCACTGTTCACATTTTTCAGCAGTATGTGTTTGTAGATTGCCACGGTAAGAGATTATTATTTTGATTGAAGTTTTTATGTTTTATGTGCTGTCCCTTGTCCTGCTTTGCCCTAGAATTCGCTTGTTGATTAGGTTTAGAGTTTTTTTTTTTTTTTACTTCGTCAATTGGATAACTCTTCAATGGTGTATTCCTGGCTGAAACCTGCATTCCACATATGGACAATATTTCCAAACATACACATATCTATTAACATTAACATCATGGTATCCAATTATAGAAATCATCACAAATGCAACCATTGTATACTAAGAAAACACTTCGCCTACTAGAGAAAGCCAGCAGAGCTTATAGTGGTCTAGGCCTATCATCTCTCCATGGCCCTTCGCTTCTTTGGTCTGGGCGGACTTGAGTGGGACCTCCACCCATCCATGGCCTATCCCTACCTTCAGAAAGGGCGGATTTTAAGTGGACTCTCCACTCATCCATGGCCCCTCCTTGCATTGGCAATAGGCGGATTTTAAGCGAGGTCTCTAAACATGTAATGTCCCCTCCAAATTGAGACATCAGTTTTAGTAGAGTAGCCTATCATTTTGACCCTCGTAGGCTAATGAAGGTGGTTAGAGGGTCTGCTAAGGATTGCATCATCTCCGGTGTTCAGATCAGTTTTGGCTTTCGTTTGAGGCTTCCAGGACTCCATATGCTCTGCTTACTATTTATAGTAAGTTAGAAGTTGATAGAGAGGGACCCTTACTATTTTTAGTAAGGCATGTGGTCATATAGAGATTCATCAGTTTAGTCCCTAGTTCAGACACCGTGATGAGATATGGTGTATTTAAGGAGTTATTAATGTTTATTTGGCTCAAATAACATTAATAAATTAAAAGGTGATATTTTAATGTTATAACTTGAGAGTCAAATTATCATTAAAAGGGGCCAAATTGATTAATTAATTATTGGGCGCCAACTCCAAAGTACTTGATGAAATATTAAAAGATGTAAGAAATAACATTTAATGTTATTAAATGTGCTTTTTGAGGAACTTCGACTTTCTCAAGAGGGCTATATATTTTTACTTTGGAGTCTTTTGGCATTCATTCTATTGAGCATTGAGTTGGGTGAAAATTGTCCGAGAGAAGGAAGGCAAAGGTTTCATTCTTTTCTTCGCCATTGGAGAACGATTCATTCTTCAGTGTTCCAGCCGTTTGAAGTAGTTAAATATCTACTGAATTTGGCCTTCCAAGAACTCCATTTAGGGGTTCTATTTGAGCAGAAAATCAGATATTGAAAATAGGGTTTCAAAGCACAATTGAGGGAGATAGAGTTGGTTGAAGGGGAAAGTCGAAGGCAACAATCATTGGTGATTACCAGCGCAGGTTTCAGGGAGGTTCAGGCTGCTCTTTACCAGTCATTTGCAGCAAAGTGGCGGAACTGTCAAGGGGTGCAAACTTGGTCAAGGGAGCCCCAAAAATCTCACAAAAAATACTAGAAGGTGCGCCTAGACTCTTAGAAGCCAGCCACAGCAGATTGGGAGAAAAAGGATGCAGCTATGAAGAGATTCAAATTTATTCATGAGGTGCTTTTTAGGCCTGCAACTTGATGGCAGCCATTAAATTCTGCAAATCTCTTCTGGTATGCTTGTAGATTGTTCTCTTTGAAAGTATTCAATAAAAATAAGATATTTGGGGAGTTGCAAATTAGTTTTAGTTTATTATCATTTCATTTCCAGCATTCTCTTTATTTGCAAAAAAAAATACAAAAAAGCAGAAAACCCTCACAAAACACAAAAAAATTATAAACCAAAGAAGTCTCAAAACTAGGGCACGAAGTGTTCTTACAAGACACCACTTTCTTAGGCCCTTCCTCCTGAGTAGGTTTTCAAACACACAATGCCTACTAGAGGAAGCCAGCGGAGCTTATAGTGGTCTAGGCCTACCACCCCTCCATGGCCCTTCCCTTCTTTGGTCCAGGTGGACTTGAGTGGGACCCTCTAGGCACCACTTTCTCAGGCCCTTCCTCCAAGGGATTCCAAACACTCAAACAATCTTTAGGCAATCAGCATATACTAGCACACATCCTTATTTCTTCAATTCAACATCAAAGTCTATTTCTAGAATAATGACAATACTATAAAAATCATTGTACTTATAATCAGACGGTTATTAAAGCAATAGCTGGGTGTACATACATTCAATCTGAAGTAATAGAGAAGCATTCACATATACATATTATTAGCCTTACAACATTCTTATTAATGGCAATCAGACTAACATCAACTGAGTCGTATTTACTGGAAAGGCAATGACCACGACAGATAGAAAGATTATGCTGAATGCCATTTAACAGATACTGAAATCAGAATTAGAAATAGCCAAATTTGCATCTTAATAAATATGCTTGTTTGCTAGAAAGCAATGGTAAGTGATGCATGCACATTCTAGTTTTGCTGTTATGTATTTTATAAATGTCAGAACCCCGATTGATAGGCAGTCTACGCAGGTAATCACATTGAATCTATTCTCTAGACAATTCGATAATCAGACTTGCATGAAGACAGTTCAGTTCACTCATACATGGTTCAAATGATTTAATAGTTAGAGCAGATCGCAGTGTGAGATTATGAATGCATATATACCACATATACACCTATCAAGTTAATGATTCTAAATTAGACGTCAGGATGTTAAGGCTAAGTGAAACTTCACCTGATTTGGTGCATCTGGTCTCCTTCTGTAATCTCTATCTAACGCCTCCTTATTTTTAATCTCTTTTATTTCTCTTCAATCAATCCCCCCTCATGTCTGATTTATTACCTCTATATCTATGTTTGTCAAGAGATTGCATCCGTCTATCGTCAGTCGTGTCTCTTTTTGAATAGAGGCATCCGTTCATTTATTTTAAATGATAGCGATTTACTTTTGAGAGGTGGTTAACATACACCACGTCATCTATTTTATTGCCAGAGATCCACTGCTAAGACAATTAATATAAGTTTAATATTATCTTTATTTTATCGATTTAACTATTCTTGCCAAGCATAAGATGAGGGTAGTGAATGCTATCTGTCCTGTGAAATACAATATATGAGATATTGTTCCATGTTTAGATCATATTTAAATGTGTATATTAGAATAATAATTTAAAATTTATATTTATAAAATTTTATTTGTTTATTTTCCAATGTCATCTCGAGGATATGACATTTTAAGCTACCTAGTTTTAGAACTGAATTTTACGAGTGTAGAATCTTATTACCATGGTCTGAACATTGACAGTTCAGCAAGCCATTACTCAAAACTTGGAAAATCCATAGCTACCTAAAAACACTTGGTTTCAACCTTATGAAAAACATTAAGTTTCTTTTATATTTTAAGTTTTAACCTCTTGTTCCTGATATCAACAATTTCTTGTTCTGGCTTAGAAGCACTATCTGAAATGTTTGTTCGGCAAAAGTAAAATTCCATGTATGCAGGATTAACACTATTTTGCTTTTGTTCCAGATTATTTTCATCAAGCATAGCAATAGTGGCCTCTTTGGCCACCACATACTCAAAATAGGAAAACAGAAATCACAATGATCGTGGGACTAGAAGTTTGAGGCAAGGCAACAAATAGGAAATGACAAATTAAATGAAAAACATTATGCAAAAGGAATCTCTAGCTACATGGTCGCCCACAACACTTTGGGTTCAGAATTTGGACTTGATTTTCCCCAATTTTTCTTCATCTCATAATCCATTACAAGAATTGCTTATTGTGTCTGATAGATGGATATGTGTGGGATAACTTAAAATGTCCATAAATGACCTGTTTCAGTATCAGTTTGTCATGTCCCCGATTGAGTCCTAACTTCTTTCCGGCAGGAAATAGTGCTTATCAACACTAAAGTGAAATTTGAATTTTAAATAATAAATAATAATAATAATAATATAATATTAAATAATTAATAAATTTAAATTATTGATAAAATAACATTTAAATTTGAATAACCTCTCTGGCTGACCTGTTGGGAGGCATCTTGTGATCAAGTATTTATATGTGCTCTTTGCCTAAGCTTAACATCACGAATTTGGATGAAGAAATCTGGCCAAGTATCGCAGGGACGTAGTAACCTGGCATTGGCTCTCGGGCTGGTGTGTAGGTCTCAACCTAAGAAATTTGTGCTACATTATCTCTTGCATTTCTACTCACACAGGTCTAGTAGCATTGCAGATCGTCATCACACAGACGTTGGGCAAAGGTAACCATATAATTGGTTCATTCCATTCGCCAACTCCTCACCCGAGACCAGGTTGTCATACATTCGGCTTTCACATCTCACCCCACGCATCTAATATATCCGACTACTCACCCGCCGTCCATTATACACTCTCAGCCCGTCCACCTCCATAGCTGCATACATTCCGTTCCACTCCACATACCTCTGCCAACAGAACGAATTCATCCAGCACCATCGCAATTAGATCCAAGCGACTATCTACAGGAGTGACAGGGAGCGATCAATCACGGATTCTATATTTAACTTGGGAATATTTATGTGCAAACGCAATCCGGAGCACCCAAGCTTAGCAAACTGTTGCATTTTTTATTGTAACATCTGCCAGGTGCAAGTACTTTATGCAATTTTGTAGGAATATTGGTGATGATTATAATTGATCCCGAAATTGCTTTACACTCTGATTTGTCTGTCAAGCTTAATATCAATGTGCGTTGGTTATGGCATAATTCTTTAATTGGAAGTGCTAAGTGGATTCTTTGTTTTCAAATTCAGTATTATGTTCGTCAGTATTTTGCATTTTAATCTACAATATTGTAACTCCCAACAGCATCTTTCTAGAAGTGTCTGATTCTATTAAATCTGAATCTGAGATTTGTTGTGTGGCTCGAGTTGTCTGAATCTGGGCCTACAAAATTAAAGTGGTCTAGCAGGTCATTATTTTAGTTGGTGATCTTTGTGTATCTGCTTCTGGAACAATTAATCTGATATTAAATTTACAAGTTTTGAATGTTGAAGTTTTGGCTAAGTTGTGTAAAATAGAACCAAGCTTCTTACAGTGGTATTAGAACCATGACCCAGCCAGCCAGCCAGTGGGTTTGCATATTAAAAGAAATCATGGAGTGTTGTGAAGAGATACTACAAGAAATTCTCCGACTTCAAGAGAAATCAAGGGAATCATTGGAAGAGCTCAAGCTAGCATTCAAAGGATGGGAGTTGAAAAGAAAACGAGACAAGGAAGCAAATAAGATCATTGATGAATATGAAAGTCTACTAGATGGCTTTAAGAATCGCATGTCCTTGGACTCTTATGTGAGCCTATTTGGAAGTATTGAACCAAGCAAGAAAGATGTGTGTGACTACATCTTGGAAACAAGAAGAAAGGGGGAACGAGTCAAAGTTGTCATCGACACAAAGGAAGAGCTGCCACATTGCCACACACAACCATATCAAGGTACTGATTCTTTTGTTGAGCATAATGTTTCATCATCATCTAAGCAAGGCGTAGTGGAGGAAGAAGACAGTGTTACTGAGGCACTGACATGCGAAGGACAATCTCATGAGGAGGTACTGTAGGACATTATAACCAAGTATGATGATCCTGAAGATGTCAAATTGAACCATGACTCTATACATGATCTTGAGATAGAAGAGTATCCTACAGATGAGAAAGAAACTTGCCCCATCAAGACACAAGAGTTATTGGATGGCAATTCCAAGGACTATTTGGAGGACTTAATTGATTGCGTGAGACAGAATCTGAAAGAAAATCCGAAGACCAATGAGGATACCAAACCAGCCATGTTGAGTTCACATCAAGGAGGTATGAGTTCACTTGATATTCTTTCATTTCCATTGCATCATGGTTTGGATATGTTTGAAATAGAAGTGGCCTATGCACGTGATGATGAGCCTAGAGAGTTGGTTGAGATAGAGTTGACATTGCAAGGTCTTAAGGCAAATGGAGGTATCATAGTTGTGAAGGGACAAGCAGAGGGGGTACATAAGAGCTTTGGAACTGAAAACCATTCTCAGTACGATGTCCCCTTGATAGAATTTGATGAATTTTGTGAGGAAAGACATGAGAAAGAGATACATCCCGAGACCTGTCATGTGAGCACGAGTGCACATCCGTTGGATAGTCAGCTGAAGGTCAATAAAGGTATGGTTGGGTTGACCCCACATGACTTTGAGCATATTCATAAGATGATATCAGCACTATGTTGGAAGATTCTAGATAAACATGATGATTTTAAGGAACTGCATGTACTTAAGAAGGCTTGGATGGTAGTTAAGACCAACTACCTATATATGCTTGCGGATAGAGATCATCTTCTCACCTTGGGTAAGACGTACTATGCTGCTATAAGGGATAGAGTGGAGGAGATTGACAGCATACATGAAGATCTTCATCTAGTCCATTACTCCTCGAGATCTACATCCCAGATCCCTCTCCCCTTGGGAAGTATACCAACAACTTGGAGAGAGCAACTCATGACAGAACATTCCAGGGACACCTTTGCACGTGTGGCATTGGAGAGCAAAAAATCAGGGCAACAGGTATCAAGTACTCGATGGCATAATATCCTTTGAGGACGGGATCTTCTTGGTTCCAAGACCAAGGTTGAAGCATGAGGTAGCTGATTTTGGGAAACCCAAGGGTGAATATAAATCAAAAATGACTGATCAGATTCATAAATCAGAAATGCTGCATAAGCCACACACGTTGGAGAGGCAATTGAGGATGAATGACAGTCAGATCACGGCAGCCCTGACTCACTTTGATAACATTCATAAAAGGATGGTAGATTTGTGTTGGAAGGCTCTAGAAGGAGGTATATCTCTTGATGATCTACATAGACTCCAAGAGAATCTGGCGGTAGTGAAGTCAAACCTTCCTACACTTACATGTGGACAGGAATCATCTCCTCGCCCTCAACAAAATTTATGCCGGTGCCTTGAAACAAGAGAAAGAGGAAATGGAGAGCACTATGGATTTCCGAGTGAGCACTCGGCTTCTCGAGAATCAAAAGAGCATGTGGGTGAGCATTGCGGGGAGTGGAGCTTGGCGCACTCTTCATCACTCTTAACTGAATTTCAAAACTCTAGGGCAGCTACATCCAATGAAAAACAGGGTAACAAGGAAGGAGCTGACAACAAACTTATATCTTCACCATATCATATTATGACAGCCCAAAAAATCAGCATTGAGGGTTATAATGCTCATAAGGGAACTCATAGGGGGTCAATACATGTTGGAGAGTATAAAAAATATGCAAGGAAGTGATTGAAGGCTCCATAAAAGGGCATGTCAGCAGTTCTAAACTTCTGATTTGGAACAACAATCCCTCATTTTTGTCTAATCAGATATTGGTGGTATTTACACATGAGAATCAACGAGGGAAGACTCTTCCCACGATCAATATCACCTTAGGAGTCAGAGATGAAGAGTTGATAGGCCCTAGCATGAAGGAGGCAAAGGTGATACGTGGCTTGTGGAACACAAAGAAGGAGCCCCATATGGCAGCCAAGCAAGTAAAGCAATCAGACCTGAGGTATGAATCAGAATTCCTCGTTTGTTCACATATCTTGCTTCATGTGGAATTGGTATCACCTCTTTGGCGGAGTCATTCGGAGGTTCACCACATACATGGTGTGATGAAGCACACGCCTAGTGGACCAGCCATTAGTATTAGGCCTTCATGGGTGAATGGAGATAGGGGAGGAGCAGATCTAGGTTGGTCATTGATTCCTTATGGAACACTTGAGGCATTTACTCGCGACAAGGTACAACTCCATAGTATAGAAGACCCCTTGGTGGAGCATGCAACTGCCCTACTTCAAGGACTTATGGCACAGATCATACACGCATTTGTTTTTGAGTGGAGCACACGGGGAGGAATGGAGTCTCAACTGGTCTATAAACCTGGGAATGAGGACATTGTCATAATACAAGACGTTGGGTTGCAAATAATTGTGTCTCAGCTAATTTATGATGTATGGCCTCCGCCTTACGCTATGATAAGGAATGCCTACCCTACATTATTGTACATGGATCTCCTAACGAGTGCGTGGAGGATGGTGATTGCCTTAGTGATTTGGAGGGATAGGAAATATCCCTTTTGGCGCAATGATGAGGCTCTATCCCTCGTTGTCACTAGAGGAGTTTTGCACATCCATGGGAGATCTTTTGGAGTCAAGGGATTAGATGGTGATGATAGCATTTCAAGATACATTTGCCACTTGATAGTTGTTGGTTGTGTCAGTGCAATGAGTTGGGATCCAGGAATCAATGTGCTTGGTGCATTCATCCATTGGGATCAGAAAGATGGTCTTGATGGGGTTAATATCAAAGTGGAGCAGCGGAAGACTCGGTGCAAGTGGCCATGCCCCCAGGATCAGATCTTTCGTCACTCGTTCAATTCAATGTGCATGGACACAGGTTTGTAGTTGCTTGAGGGCAAGCAACATCTAAGCGAGGAGGACTGTCATGTCCCCAATTGAGTCCTAACTTCTTTCCGGCGGGGAATAGTGTTTATCAACACTAAAGTGAAATTTGAATTTTAAATAATAAATAATAATAATAATATAATATTAAATAATTAATAAATAAATAATATATTTAAATTATTGATAAAATAACATTTAAATTTGAATAACCTCTCTCGCCGACCTGTTGGGAGGAATCTTGTGATCAAGTATTTATATGTGCTCTTTGCCTGAGCTTGACATCACGAATTTGGATGAAGAAATTTGGCTAAGTACCTCAGCGACGTACTCACCTAGCGTTGGCTCTCAGGCTGGTGCGTAGGGACATAGTCACCTGGCGTTGGCTCTCAGGCTGGTGCGTAGCTCTCAACCTGAGAAATTTGTGCTACATTATCTCTTGCATTTCTACTCACACAGGTCCAGTGGCATTGCAGATCGTCATCACACAGGCACTGGGCAGAGGCGACCATATAATCAGTTCATTCCATTCGCCAACTCCTCACTCGAGACCAAGTTGTCATACATCCAGCTTTCGCATCTCACCCCACACATCTAATATATCCAACTACTCACCCGCTGTCCATTATATGCACTCAGCCCGTCCACCTCCATAGCTGCATACATTCCGTTCCACTCCACATACCTCCACCAGCAGAAAGAATTCACCCAGCACCATCACAATTAGATCCGAGAGACTATCTAGGGAGTGACAAGGAGCAATCAATCACGGTTTCTATATTTAACCTGGGAATATTTATGTGCAAACACAATCTGGAGCACCCAGACTTAGCGAGCTGTTGCATTTTTTATTGTAACATCTGCCAGGTGCAAGCACTTTATGCAATTCTGTAGGAATATCGGTGATGATTATAATTGATCCTGAAATTGCATTACACTCTGGTTTGTCTATCAAGCTTAATATCAATGTGCGCTGGTTATGGCATAATTCTTTAATTGGAAGTGCTGAGTGGATTCTTTGTTTTCAAATTCAGTATTATGTTGGTCAGTATTTTGCATTTTAATCTACAGTATTGTAACTCCCAGCAACATCTTTCTGGAAGTGTCTAATTCTATTAAATCTGAATCTGAGAATTGTTGTGTGGCTCGAGTTGTCTGAATCTGGGCCTACAGAATTAAAGTGGTCTAACAGGTCATTATTTCAGTTGGTGATCTCTGTGTATCTGCTTCTGGAACTATTAATCTGATATTAAATTTACAAGTTCTGAATGCTGAAGTTTTGGCTTAGTTGTGCGAAATAGAACCAAGCTTCTTACACAGTTATTGGGAAATCATGTAGGTGACTACAAGTTTTAATTATATTTATATTTATTGTTAATTAAATTACCCAATCTCATGTTTGTATCAAGCACTTGTACTTTTCTTTTGGTTAGGGGGGTTTTACCTAGAGTCTAGTTATTCCCACATTAAAGAGATAAGAGCTAAAAATAAATATTAGCTATAAATGGGCTCCTAATCATTCAAGTAGGAGTGTATATTGTTGAATGCTTTGTACAAAATTCTGGGAGAAAACCTCTTGGTTTTCAGCCACGGGGTACTTGCTGGCCTTGGTTATGTTTGGTCCAAGTTGGATTCCATACCTTATCAGGAAATGTTTGCTACCCTACTTGTTAATTTTCCATGCTATATGTTATACTATTTTTGCCTCTGAGGATATTTTGCTGTTAAACCAAGAATCATTCAGTTCCTAATGTTGTTGTTGGAGTTACCATTTAATAGCAGAATAGCCAAATCCACCACTGTTATTACTAAATCCACTGATAGTATATCTAAATCTGTTGTTATCATATTTCTTGATGAAAAAGAGATACTCTCCCTTTCAAATCTAATCACAAACACACATACAAATCTATGCAAGAAGGCAACAAATTAACTTAAACACGTAGAAATTGAAGAAAAATCTGCAACATATATTAAGTTCAAATCTGACAATAAATTACATAAACATGGAGCTCATATGCTCACATACAACATGGGCTTCACACATACAAAAATCTGCAACTCAACATTCCAACATCATTCCAGCAGCATCTAGATATGTAACCACAAACTCTCCAAAGCCCCCCTTCACCAAATTGCAAACATCAATATATAAAAATTGTGTGAAAAGAAACCACTATTGGTTTCTCAAAACAACATTCACTAAACCACCAAGAAAACCCATCACTTTCTACCTATCAATGCTCAATTATTCGTCAGAATTTTCTATAACGGTTTCTAGGTTTGATGTGTGCCTCGTTTCCAGCTTTCCAGTCAATTTTGAAATTCTTAATTTTGTTACTATATGAGAAAGTTATGGCCATTTTACTGAGTCTGGGTCTCATAATTACGACCCAAACAATCTTTACTCTTTTCCCAAAAATAATAATATGCCAGTCAAACCTCCAGAATGTTCATTACTCCTTGGCATGGATTTCCTCTTCTTAGCATGTGCATTTAATGTACAATTCAATTTTTTTTCCTGCCTTACACCCACTCTCTCCATTCCATCAATACCCATCATTCCAATCCTCCAACAAAATGCAATTTTCAAAAAAAAATTGAATCGAGTTACAATTTACAATAATTGTCCACTCACAAGCTTGGACATGGAAGTTTTCCCTTTTAGAAAATTAACACTTCTCAAATATTTTAAAACAATAAAAAGTGAATCAATTAATTAATTGATTTTCCCACAATCCATCACCAAATTCTGCTATGCTGGAAGAGTTGAAAATTCAACAATTTACACCTACAGCCAAAAATCAAAATAAAACACAAGCATAAAACTTTAAAATATTTTTGGTTGTGCAGGATTGCTTGGTACCCCTTGATGCTCCTGCATCATTTCTTCTGTTATTTTAAATAGATTTGATTCTTCAAGAAAAACCTACACATTTTACCAAACAATACTGCAAGAAATTGGGCTGTTATTAGCATTGCTTCTTATATCATATGCAAATATCTCCTTTTCTACCATAGCATATCTTCTCTAATATTTCCAAAATTTTGATGGGTTCATGACAATTTAAGAGTTAGAGAAGAGAATATGTTCACATATGCGATAGAAAAACAACTTAAGACTGCTCTGATGCTCTATCAATGCTCTTCCAACCCTTCATCTCAAGCCGTTTCCTTCAAATATGCTTTGGCCCCTTTTCGACTTGTGGGATTTTTTTTAATAACTGCTTTATACTCGGGGATCTTCCACATATACACCGTTTTGCAGGGTTGGACTTGTTAGCTTATTTAATCCTTGAGATTAAAATAAGTCTGCAAAATTGTAAGGAATATTTTTGTTAAAATAAAGTGTTGAAGGCAAAAGGAAGAAAAGTACAGAATGTTTGACTTAGTCATTTTTGGGTGCCAAGGAGAGAAAATTTTCATTTCATTTTTGATAGCCCACGTAAAGGAGTGCATTAGGGTTTCCTGGTTGCACATTGAAGGAGTCTTCTGCAGAGGTTTCAGGTAAAACTTGGGCCACGTTGCTGAGAATCAGAGGAATTTTAGCCACGTTGAAGTTTGTTGCAGATTTTGAGAAGCTGAGCACCATGTTGCAGCAAGGCGATCAGAACTTATAGGTCATGTTGCAAGCTGCATCTCTATATCTACATGCCAGGTATGCCTTACTATGTTTAAGGTTTGAAACTCTTCAAGGATTTTCAGGTAGTTGAGAAATCTAGGTTTTGTGGACTGCTTTTAAACCATGAAAACAAATGTGCAAGAATTAAATGCATATATCTACATGCCAGGGTTAAAACCATTCCAAAAGAGAAAATAGAGGTTTAGGTTTGTGAAAATATTAAAGAAACCTGCAAATAGCCCATAGCAGATGATAAAATGGCAGTCCTTGAAGCATTTTTCTTCAATGCCTAGTTTCGGTTCTCAGATAATACTCTATGAACCTTGTTCTGACCCAATTCATGCATGGATATGCTTATAATGGCATTGATTTCGTCTTGTCTGAGCATGCCAATTGTTCCCATAGAGTGCTTTTGGTTATAAATGCTACAAATACTGCAGAAATGGAAGGAGTGACAAGCTCTTTGGTTATTTCACGTGAAGAGAGCTCTATGATTGGATCAAAAATTGCAGCTTCAGAACAAATGAGTGCACAAGGTTGCTTTCCAAGTTCCCTTAGAACTGTTTTGAATTTTGTTTCAGGCCATCCAACACTAGGCCTTCAGGAATTTTTCCCTCCATATAAAAAGTGAAGCCCACTATCACCTCAGAGATTCCTGAATGGGATAGATTTTGCATGCACTCGTGCCAAGGAAAATCCTATTTTAATTAAAGATAAAGCAGTTAGATCAGATCATGTAGGTGTTATCAAAATTTTAGAGCCACTTAATGCAGCAAGAACTCTTGGTATTCAAACTATGGTAGAGAGATCTGTGATCACAGCAAGTAGCTTTCCACAAGATGCAGGTATTCCTAAAAGGGCAACACTGGGAGGGTTTATATGATAGGGTATATGGTATCCTTATGATTGCTTTGGTCTCACTGTCAGCCATTAATGCTCTTGATATGCAATGTTGCCCAGGGTGCAAAACTCTTGCTAAGTTTCCCTTGTTTGGTTAAAAGGTCATGTGCAGATAAGGTCAGGTCTTTCAAAAGAACAAAGGTAAGTACAGTCAAGTACTCAGAAGTCAAGTAAGGTCAACTGTTCCTGATGAAATGCATGTTTTTGGTTCAAAAGGACAGATAGAAGGACTGTACATTTAGGGCAGTGTATGGAGATAGAAGGACAGGCCTGTTAGAAGTTGGTCAAATGGAAAACAAGCAAATGGTGTCTATTCATACCAGCCTACAGTCAAACCATGACAGTCCACAACCACCTTAAAAGGCACCATGTAGTTCCATACGACAGTCATAGGGCAAGAAATCATGGGCATATGTGCTCAATCAGAGTTTTTGCAAGATAGCATGACAGTAGGCATGATAGTCACTGAGGTACAGTTTGTGGAATCAAGCTTTGGGACTTTTGACCTGTAGCATATCCTGCAATATTTCTTTGTCATGCATTTTAGTTTCTGATGTTTGAGGTGGTCTATAAGGTGTTGTTTTTGTGTAACCAGCTGGCCGAGATGCTGTACAAATTGATTCATTATCTAAACCTGTTGAGCCCACTGGGAAAACTCACTAAGGCTGCTGTTGGAAATGTTTGCTGCCATGTTTGAGCCTTTTTGTATCGTAGGCAATGCCCATTTGCAGGGATGATACAGTACCAAATCTATGTCATTCCACACAGTTGAAAACTCTGACTTGGAAAGCCATAATCATGAGCAACAATATTGAAGACGGCCATTTATTGAAGACAGCCATAAATGAATGCAATCACGGTCATGAATAAACATCACAATCAGCCAAAGCTTTCACATATCAAAGGATCATAGGCAAAGTATCTAGGGCAATGTTCTTTTCATGAAATGGACAGTGAGACAACAAGATTAGCGAATGACAGTCATATGATTGATGAGAAGCGTAAAATGGCAAATGAGTTAGTGGCAGTCAAACAAAGACAGGTGCACAAAATGATGAGTAGCAAAACCAAATGCAAAGGACTGTATGAAAATCAAGAGAAGGAAGTCATGATATAAAAGGCAATCAAGTGACTTATAGCCTAGTGTGGTGCAAAAGGCTAAAAGACAGTGGAATTATGAATAAACCCTCACATACATGTGAGACACCTATATCTTTGAAATTTGTCACAAAATTGATAGATATCAATGACAGAAGGCAGTATATGAACAGCTGTAAAAGGGGTAACACAATGAAGAAACCAAAGGCAGTTAAAGTGAATTAAAGATTGTTGAAGCCAGTGAAGTAGATAGTCATGGATAAGAAATGGCATGAGAGGAAGTATAATAAGGCAGCGACGGAGAACAAAGGGGAGCATTTTGAAGATCCTATACAAAAGAATGAATGCACATAAGCAATCTCCCATGAATAACAGAGGACAGTCAACCTTTGGTGTGACAGTATGACTGTCATGTGAAGAGATGGCCATGGATATTACAGTGATGAAAGACAATATGATTGCTTATGTTATAAGACAATGTATTCACCTTTGTAGATAGTAAAGATAAGGGACTGTACAGTCTTTTAAAGGGCAGACCTTTAGAGTACAGTGGGCAAAGGTTCTATTAAGAAAAGACATGAGGCATCACCATGATAATACTATCAACAGTCTAAGCCTTGTCTAAATCCCATTCTAGAATGCCAAAAAAACCCTGGTAAAATCTTGTAAGTTTTTGTCTAGCTAAGGTTGAGGAATCCTTGCCAAAAGGCTTAGATATTTGTGTTGCATTTTAAACCTATCAAATGTTGCTATCAATAGAACCTTGTTGAAACCCTTAACCTGTTTTTTTTTAAACCATAGCTAGATTAAGATGACAGTCTGTGGTGTATTAAGATTATGAATGGTTAAAGGAACAAATGGCAATGTAAAGGACAGTCATAAGGAGATAGAGGAAACAAGAGAAAGCTCAGATTTCACATGAATAGCTGGACAACTTTAGTTGATGTTTATACCCTGCACTCTGCTGCAATATATTGTAATCCAAAGGTCACAGCAGAACTGTTCGAGCTTCAAAATGCAGATGTTAATCGTATCAATCGAAGAGGATACTCTGTGCTTCACATGGCAGCAATGCACAGAAACCCCAAGACAATTGCAGCACTCTTGACAATGACAGAAGCAGGACCACTTCATACAGACAGAGTAGGAAATGCTTACTAGATTTGGATAGCTGATTTTATTTTAAAAGGTAACTGAAATCATGTACATGAAGCTGGTCAGTTTGACTTGCAAGGTGCATATGTTGAAAGGATACTGAACTTTTTAAGTTATATCATGAGGGCTGTGCATGAACATAAAGCAAGGGGCAGACCTTTCTTACACACCTCACAATGTCATAAGCTCAGTCAGGACAGTCCAGGAAAGTATATTCATTCACAGTGGGCAGTCATAGAAACTCCCGTATGAAAGACAACCTTGGGCAGTAGTCTGAGCCATGGTAAAATCATGAAATGGCAGAGGGCAGTGTTTCAAGATTCAAAAGTGCAAAACACAAGCTACAAAGACAGTATTTAATGCAAAATGGTGAAGGTTGAGTTAACATATGGGTGTGGGGTGAAAATGCAAAGTAAGGGACAGTTGTGTGATGATACTAGGTGGTCTAAAACTGCCCTTGGATTCTCACGACCTGAGGGAGTTTTTGACATTTCCAAGACTTTCCCACATGCCCTATCCTTATGGAAAATGCAGTTTTGGCATTCATGAAGGAGGTTGGACAGTTTGGGATCTTTTATGAGCAGTCAAAGACATCATGCAAGTATCAAGGAGAGGATTTAAAGGCAGTCAAGGCAGTTTGGTGGCAGTTTGAGATTCTTAAGGGCTGTTTGAGGGTATCTAGGAGCAGTTCAAACTTCTTCCCAAGGATTTAGGAGCCTCATCATCAGCTGGAGCACATTTCAAGGAGCTGAAGGGACCAAGTCAAAGAAAAAACTTCTTGGGCGTGCAAAGCAGGTTACCCTACTTTTCAGCCTTGTAATTTTGTCAAAAACAGTCCCTATATTCTCTCCTATGCTTGGGATGAGATATAGGACCCTTAAGCTTTCATTTTTAGTTAGTTCTTTCTTGTTTTTGAGCTCTAGAAGCAAAGAAAGCAGAGCATTGTAAATCAGTTTTTCTTGCTCATTTTGAGCTGTGTATTGTAACTTATTGAGGTTCTTTCCAGCAATGAATAAGCATTGTAACTCATTTTCAGACCTGTATGCTGATTGTAAGCGTTTTTTATCAATAAGACAAGCTGTTTTTACCTTCTCAAAACTGTTTCATTGTGCAAGCTTCAAAATGGTTGATGTGATCTTGTGGTGATGCCCTTTCCCCTTTATTTCTGCCCTATTTTCATTGCCTTTATGCAGAAAATATGTACTTTTGCAGGTCATTGCTTGTGTTAAACTAGCTAAGGGCAAAGTTTAAGTTGTGAAAACATTTCTACTTCCTTCTAAATGCTGTCCTAGATATCAAACCTGGCCACGAAATACTTATGCAAAAGTCATATGAAATTTTGGGTTGTGTATGTTAAAGTTTAAGTTGTTGATCATATTGTGTTCATTTAAACAAGTGCAGGTCAAAAGTCATTTGGTACATCACCTTAGAATCTTAGGCTTTCATTTTCATGTCAATTCCTATCTCTTTTCTTTGCAAGCAGCAGTAGATAGTTTAGTTTAGGTGATAAAGCCAAGGGAACCAGCCCTCTTTGGAGGTTGATCTCCAACATCTAAGCCCACACTCAAGGAGATCATCCCATGTTTCACTCGTAGGCTGAGTTATGTGACTTAGCCAGGGTACATATTAAGTGATAACAGGACTATAATAAACAGGTAGATACGGTATAGAGAAAAACATAAGGAAATATCTTCTTCATTTCTTTAAAATCCTTTTGTAGATTTGACATGTCATTGATGGCATCTTGAGATCTTCCAAGTAGCCTAGGGGAAGGGTACTAGTAGCCGTTATAGCTAACTTTGTGCACCCTAAGCTCCTAAATGGCATGTTGGTTTTCGACAATTTTTTTTTGGTTTCTTTGTATGCAACTTAAGAGCTTATAGCTATTATTTCAGCTTCTGGGTACTTATAACAAACACGGGAGGATTCATTATGTACACAAAGGTCAAAAAATGGTCATTTCAAGTTGACGTCCGATACATATTCTCTAACCGTTCACTTTGACCAGCACAAAATTTGCACAATTGATCCAATACATATGCACAAATGCCCCATGCACTATTGGTACCAGTAAAGTTGCACAACTTCTCCAATTAAGTACTTTTTTTTTGTAATTATTGGATATAAAGTGGACAACTATTGGTACATTTGAAATTTTTTAGTGGGCTTTAAATTAGCATGTATCAATGAATGGTTATTGGAACATTGGCAGTAACTGGCGCCTTTCCCCTATTCTGGAGTGGGAATTTGCAAACATATTTCCATACCCTGAGAAGGAAAGCCAGTGAAGCAAGCAAGAATCCCAAACCCCAAAAGAATGCATCACATAACTTCAATAGAAGAAATTGTCTGAAGATATTTCTATGATTAAAGTTACTTATAAAAATTCAGTGACAGAAAAATTTCCTAAGCATTTATCACGTAGTCAAAGAGAAAGTTTCTAGGACAAAAGAATTAATCTTAGAGATAGTTAGGACTGTGGCAGATGGCCCCAGCTATACTATATCGGGCCATACGGTTAGAGGGGAACAAACTGAAGAATATATTTTTTTTTAAAAATTTGACTGCATTGACAGGCTTTTAAGAAAGAAATGACATAAAAAGTTACTAAGAGACACAGTGAATTCACACTATGTACTATCTTCAACATTTGGAAATATTAATCATGGAAGAGTATATCCATACCTCTCATTTTCCTCTCCTTGGGAAGAATCGGTGTCATAATTTGCTTTCTGGATATAATTCAAACTAAGCTTGTGTTTTTGTTTGAAGGTCTTCATATGGTCACTGTTCATCTAAATGTATTCACTGTAACTTCTGTTTCGATCCAAACCAGAGTTAGGATTAGCAACAAGTATCATGTCCTCAGCTAATATAGCAAACTTTACCATACAAAACTCTTCTCTTTTAGATTATTTGATTAACCTATTTGTATTCAGGACTTGATGGTACTGGAAAAATATTGAAGTCCTCCATTAGAAGTACACTAACTTTGAAATTTTATTTCAATGTTAAAATAGCTCCACTGACACATTTATAAATTAGAGGTGCAATCCACAATATAAAAGAAAAACAAGATGATGGAATAATCAATATGCTTAAGGCAAGAAATGAACAATCAAAAGATCATATACCTAGTACCCATTCACATTAAAAGGACTGCATTTCATTTTTAAAATGAAGGTTATTTGTCTGGGTTTAAAATGGAAAGAACCAAGAATTTTTGTGTGGAAAAGCAAGTAAATTCAGGAGTTTGGTTTGCTTAGCTTGAATACCTAAAGCGTCATCTAAAGCTACAAAGGATTTGGATGCTCAAATCGTTCCTCACAAAGGTTCGTACTTGCAACCAGAAAAAGCTTCAGCAAAAGGGCAGTTTGCAATAGAAAGCCATAAAACAAAAAAATTAGAGCAACAATTGGTTATGTTGGAAGAACAACCGTCACAATTATATGACTTTCAAAACTTTAAAAAAATGGTTCTGATGAGATCAACAAAGCTAAATAATTATAAACAATGGAAATTGGTTCTGATGGATCTAATCCTAGGTATTACAATAATATCATATATGAAAACAGCCATAGATAAAACCACAGAACCAATGTCTTCATTTAAAACATGCAACAGAATTGTTTTGGAATGAATTAAAACAAAAACAAAAAAATCTGGCCGTGTACAGATTCCCAAAAAGAAAACTCATTGAAACCAGGTCAACTGAATTACCTCAAGATTCTGCGCAAATTGTGCCTTGCTGTCGACAATGCCAGTGAGACAAAATGGGCAGAGTTTCAGAAAAATATTACGAAACCCTACCAAAGCAGATTTTTTTTAAAACGAGACGAACCAAAACCAATCTCCGTACAGCTTCTCCTTCAATCTATTCACAATACACATAAAGTAGATATAAAAATACAGGGTTTTAGAGCTACTGATTCTTGAGCTCGGGACAAGATTTATGCAGTATTTTAACGAAAATATTCGTTGCCAGTTAAAATTAGGGCGCGAGGAGAGTTAAAATTGAATTCACTTTTTATTTAATTTGCGATTATTAATTAAATTGATGAGTGAGTCAATGGATTAGATAATTGAGTTAACTAGTTGCATGAAAGAGTTATCTAATTGCTTCCATAAATGAGTTAACTAATTTTAATAACTCATTTTAATTGATTAATTAATTAGACAAGGTAGAAATTATGATTTAAATTAATGTATTTGTGGACAATGTGATAATATTAGATAGAAAATGATTCATTTTAATGAGTTAACTAATTTTAATTGATTAATTAATTTGACAAGGTAGAAATTATGATTCAAATTAATGTATTTGTGGACAATATGATAATATTAGGTAGAAAATGATTCATTTTATTTAAATATTTAATTGAATGATAATGAATATCGAATAATAACAACAATAAAAATCATGACAAAGCAAAATTTTAGCTCTCTTTGAAACAATGTTTTAAGTAATATTGTTTCGAATAAAATAAAAGGAGGTAAGAAGAATGGATTAGATGAGTTAATATGCCCTAATCTTTTGAAAGAAATAATGAAAGACTAGGTAGTGGGATGATGCTCCCTCGAGATGTCATCTGGGAAAAAACCACATCAATGAGTTCTCAAAAGAAGAAATGTGAAAAAAAAGTCGTACATAGGAGGAAAATGATGAATAATGAAAGAAAAAAGGAGACAAATGCAAAGAAATGGGGGCAAGAAGAGTGAAGCAGGGTTAAATTTTTAATATGGGAGGAAAAATTAGGGATTATGATTAGATAATGGATGTATTATGCGAATAGAACAAAACATATGGATGAAATTAATTAATGGAATGACTTATTTACATAATATGAATGATAGTGTGAATACATAATAGATAATGAGAGAGAGAACTAGATTAACAAATGATTGGGTTTTTTGAATGCATGTGTTATGTTGAAATGTGGAGAGCAACCTTATTTAAGTTACCAATGGATATTATGCACCAAGGTATAAAGACCATGGTGACAATGTATCCAAGCATGGACTAACTCGCAAGGCATTTGACAACCTTAACAAGTCTTGTGTCGAGAAAACCAACAAACATAAGGAGGATGCCCCTACACATCAAAAGGTGTTTGACCTTGGTGAGTCTTGTGAGGTGACAACCAACAAACATAACACAAAAATAATAGGCCATGCCTAATGTACTTCAGTCAAGACACATTGTGTTAAATAATTATCATGGTGACCTCGAGGAGGCATAGTATGAGTCAAAAGATAAAATAAAAGATCAATTTTTGACTAACACGCAATAGTGTTGCATCTTTCTAAAGTGTTGAAAATGGTAAATGAATGATTATGCCTAATTTAGGAAATAATATATCCTACAAAATTAAAGGATGGATGATGTTTGATATGAGGAATGATATATCCTATGAAGGAAAAAGATTAAAAAAAAAAAATCATGGAAAATAATGTGACAATTACATGTTATTGAGGCTGATTTAGAGTTCTTGATTTTACATTGTAAGCATGATGTTTCAAATGCATAGTTTGTAGGTTTAAAATATATGTTACAATTTGATGTTGATGCAACTATTTGAACTTATGAGTGAAATAATGTGTAATGCATGAAACTTATTATTATGGAATAAATCCTAGTTCTTAAGTGAGCCATAATGCATCAAAACCAATTCCAAAGCGAGATGTATTCACCTATCCCCTAGTGTAGGGCAAGGCATGGAATATTGTGGATGGAGGAATAGACTCATGTGACAAAGGTGGATGAATGGAGGATGAAGCCTTGAAAGATGATAATGTCTAGTTATTAAGCATGGTATCTACAAGTTAGTTTTCACCATGGTATTTGTCTAAGGCACCACCAAAAGTGGTCTTCACAATGAGAATTTTTCTCTTTATTGTTTTAATTTTTTGTAATTTTTTTAAATTGATATTTTTATTAGGATATTCATCATATTAGGCATGGAATTAATTAAGATGCACAATGTTTATGGGTTTGTTAATCTCTTGACTCTCAGCTAGTTGATAAGCATTTGACCCATGTTTAGTAATGATAACATATGTTCCCAACCAAACAGGTTTGAATTTTCCTTTCTCATATCCCAATCCTAAAGGTTTTTCTAATTTCATGTGAATACAAGATCACCAATTTCAAACTCACGGGCTTTGATTTTCTTATTATAGTTTTTATGAAGATGATTTTGATATGACTACAAATGATTAAGGAATTGAGGTGTCATTCATCTAGAATTTTTATCTCATGTAAGTGTGCAACACGATACTCTTCACCCATTAATAAGATTATGTGAGAAGATGTGCAATGATGTAAGTTTGATCTTGATTGGTAGGATGGCTTATGAGCCAAGGAAATTAGTGAGTTGGGATTTAGACTAGTTGGTGTGTGAATACTAGTATGATAAGCCCAAAGGGAAAGATTAAGTTGGAACCTTGTCAATCATGGCCAACTTTATTGATAGTCTTTTTGAGAATTTTTATTAGGTTCTATTAGATGCCTCTACTTGACCATTACTTTGAGG
The DNA here is from genome assembly GCA_007258455.2 of Sequoia sempervirens. Lineage (NCBI taxonomy): Eukaryota > Viridiplantae > Streptophyta > Pinopsida > Cupressales > Cupressaceae > Sequoia > Sequoia sempervirens. The sequence goes on along the minus strand of VDFB02375664.1, from coordinate 13,114 downwards.
GAAATATGAAGTGGACCAATAATGTTAGATGTGGAAGCACTCACATAGAGTGTAGACATCCTGTGTCTTAAAGTATTTAGCATTGTTAATGATAATGGAAAAGGGGATGTCATAATGACAAATGATGCAATGGAGGGTAACTTTATCAATTTGTTATACAATGGTGTATGTGAGGGGAATATTTTCAACCCATTTGGTGAACTATTAGAGATGGTTATGATGAATTTATGGCCACTAGGGGAGGATGGGTGGATCTTGCCAACATAATCAAGGCCCCATGATGAAAAGGCCCAAGGAGTAGTTATGGGCTATAATGCTTACAATGGTGCATAAATTAGATCTTCATGCTATTGGTAGGATAAATCTTTCTTGATATTACAACATGCATCATGTTCTATAGTGGTCCAATAATAGCCTATTCTTAAGAGCTTCTCGGTGAGGACCATGCCACTAGTGTGATCACCATAGATACTATCATGAACCTCTTTTAATGCAAGAGAAGCCTCTTTCAAGTTTATGTATCTTAGTAAGGTACCATCAAAGCTCATTTGATATAATGTTCAACTAAGGATGATGAAGTGAGATGAGCAATGGATAAATGTCTTATGTTGTGTATGAGATAGGTTAGGTGGTGGGATGTGACCATGGAGGCAGGTATAAATTTTGTGATACTAGGAAGATTTGGGAGCAAAAAGCTCACAAACAAGTTCAAATTCAAGGACATTGTATCCAAGGATCAAAAGGTTTTTGTCCAAGAATTCACAATGAGGTTTTTGGTTGTAAAGTATTCTTTCAAGCTACTCACCATCCATTTGTAAGGAATTATCTTGTCATCCTTTGTTTGATACTAACTATTGACTTGGTTTATGATAAGTTGTGAATCTTTATAGACCAAGAGATATTGGATATTCCATTGGATTATAATTTTTAAGATTGATGATTAAGACATCATGTTTTTCTATGTTGTTTGTATGTAAAAAACCAAATATAAAGGCTTTTGGAATGAGATCTCCCTATGGAGTGGTAAATAGTATTTTGGCACTTGATCTATGGTTCGTGTAGGAACTACTGAAGTAGAGTTTCTAGTTATTGAATCATCTAAAATGAATATAAAGTCGTCAATAAATTCTATGATTAATGGGTGATTTTTTGTGAGTGGTGCTTCTACTACCTAATTTGGCATGACCTAGATCATTTAATTACTTTTCTACCCACATATTCAATATCAAATTTAATTAGCAACATGACCCATTTTTCCATGTGGTCTATAAGAGAGGTTTTGGATAAAATATTATTTAGTGGATAAATTTTTAATATGATCTTTGATCTTATGAATTAGAACTAGTATCATAGTTTTTAGGAGCTAAACATAGTAGCCAGGCATGCACATTCCATTGGAGTGTATTTAAGTTCATAGCCTGGGACTAAAGTCATGTTGATACAATAGATAGCTCATTCACAACCTTCTCAATCATCTTGTGCTAATAGTGCCCCAAGGCAACTGATGTTGCAAATATGTCGAGAAGTAATGACGTTCCTAGGATGGGTGCCATGAGGATTGGTGGAGGTGCCAAATATTATTTGATTTTTAAGGTTTGCTAATAGGATTTTTTCCAATGAAGGTATTTTTATTTAATAGGTGTGATGATGGATAAAAATAAATTAGCAGCTGTGTAGTAAACCTTAAAATAACCTAAATCTTTCCCTAGAGACTAGGTAGTTGTTTGAGATTTCATGGAGGCGGCATCTCTATGATGGCACTGAATTTGGTGGGATTTAACTATACGCCTTAAGAGACAATGAAGTTAAAATTTTCCCAGATGATACACCAAAGGAAATCTTCTTTGGCTTGACACACATTGTCTATTCCCTCAAACATTTAAACACACACTTAAGAATATATGGATGGTCCTCTCTTATTATGGATTTATCAAACATATCATCTACATAATCTTTCATGATGTCTTGCAACATTTCATGAAAGATTTGGTAGGTTTCCCTTGTATTCTTTAGCTCAAATGATATTACTTGATAATATAAGGTACCCTAAGGAGTAGTAAAATATATTTTATGTTGGTCTTTAGGGGTGTCAATGGACAAATTTTATACTATAATAAATGTTTTAAAAATCAACTATGTTTATGCCCAATAAGATAGTGAAAACCATACCAATAGTTGGTAAGGTTGCAATAGTAAGATAACCTACCTTTATGTTAAGAGGAGAAACTCCCTCATATGATAAAGATAGCTTTTGATAATGTTCTTGACACAAAAGTGTCAAAATATTTCAAAGACAACAAAAACACAAAAATTTAAGAGAAACTCAACCAATAAACATGCAAATACCAACTTAGGTCTCTTGTATGCAATTAATATAAGATGACTAACTTTTTTGTAAGAGAAAGAGAATGCTTCTCAAAGCTTTATAGTAGGTACCACAAATATTTCAACATGTAACAAAAATGAATGACTGCTCTAGACTTTTCAATATTACATGTCAAATATATTTTAGCAAACAAGAGTGAAAAATCTCACAACTTTGATTAGATGGATTTGCAAAGAAAAAATATTCACTCCACATATGAAGAACAAACAATCCAAAAAATACTTAAATAGTACCATTCAAATATTTTTCATTTATTTCCTTACAAAAAACTATACAACTTCAACCCTTCCAATCTCCAAAATTATGACAACCTAAAAGTCCCTTTCAAGAAGACTAAGCCTCAAATATATAGGCTTTTCCTTTATAAAGAGTTATATGAACTAACAACTTTGTTTGTCAGTTCATTTTCATCACCCACATTTAGTGAGCTAACCTTCTACTAGCATCTAAGGAGAGAGTCTAGAGACTACACAACACCAACGATTGGGGAGAATTCACCTAGTTCGAGAGAAGGGCAGCAAGGGAGGTTCGAGTGAAGGTGGAAAATAAACAGGTTCTTCAATTTTCCTCTGCAATTTTCCTAATTTTCCCTATTTTCCCCCTCATTTCCTCTCCAATTTTGCTTGCAATTTCCTTGTAATTATTTTATGAATTCTTTAAATTTTTAAATTAAAATCATGAAATTTACAAACCAAACTAAAATTGAAACCCTACATATGATTATCAAACCCTACAATTGAAACCCTATGTATATGATTATCAAACCCTAAAATTGAAACCATGTGTTACGATTATCAAACCCCAAAATTGAAACCAGGTGTACATATGCCTATCAAACCCTAAAATTGAAACCCTATGCATATGATTATGAAACCCTACATATGACTATCAAACCCTAAAATTTTGAAACCATAAAATTGAAACATGTCATGAAAAAATAGAATATGAAATATTTTCACTAAACTATTTATCTTTAGACTTATTGAAGATCTTCAATTGACCTTACTCTCAATGGAATTGACACTTCCTAAGTTTCTTGATGCCTTAGGAAATATTTGTTCTCATTCTTCAAGTTTGGAGATTCTAAAATGTACATCAAGTATAGTGTGTATGTGAACAAAACCTCACATCTTCTCCCTTGTTCATCCAACCCATTAGAGACATCTACTTTTTTTCCTTCCTCATATTTTCTAAGTATACATCTTTTTTTCCTACCATAGACCCATTCACTCCTCATTTTATGACATCTAGTTCTTAAGTCATGACTCCTACAAGTCTATGTATCTAGATATCTAGATGGACTCTTGTTTCGTTTATCCTAGTTCCATGTATGCCACAATCTCCATAGCAACATATCCATATCCCTATATTATTTTAGAATCAATCTTCTTCTTTTCTCCTTCTTTAGTCTATTTTCCTTGGTCTTATCAGGAGCCTTGGATCTCCCATGGTATTTTCATCTAGTTGTGTCTTGATTCTTAGCCTTCTTATTTTCTTTTTCTTTTTATATTTCATGAAAAAATAGTGCGTCCTTAGTAGATTTAAAATTATTTATGTACATCTCTCTAGAAAGTAATGATTCCACCACCTCATCCATTTTCAACTTGGCAGTAATGCTCCCAATAGACAAGGTTGTCCCATGAAAATTGTAAATAACATAACAAAGTTAGAGATTGATCCTCCCTCTCCTTCTTCACTCCAATAGAGTGAAATTGGGTCACAATCATGTATACTAAAATTATTTTGATGTCTAGCCACAAAACTATCATACTCCATTATGAGGGTATATGTTGTTTGTTTCCTTGCACAAGCAGAAGATTGTGCTGATTAGAAATATGAGTTTGTGTGAACACTACACATATCTCATATTGTCTCAGGATTCAAGCGTATGAAGATATTTCTTGTTTCTAGTACTGCACAGTTGTTTCAAGTTAGTTTGTGAAGTTATGTTGTTGTTGAGGCCGACAAGGGTATGTTGGTGATGTGCGCCAATAATTTAAGTTAGAGTGGAGTTCAAGGATTTTTTGTAGATGTTGTATGAGTCATGCTGACTCATCTAGAAGAAATGAATAATTTTTAATCATTTTTGTATACCACCAATGAAGATGTAGGCTGACATGTTACGAGTTTGATATTCCTTGTTTGTGGCCGACTGAATTTGTATTTTGCAAGTGTGTAGATGATATATATTGAAGGTCAAAGATGTGAATATGTATGAGTACATGAGTAGAGAACGACAAGATTCTCTATAGACCTAATGTGAAAAATTGATTACTATTAGTGGTTGAAGCCATAAATCAGTTATATTTTAGTTGTTCCTTTTTCAATTAGGGAGTAGTGGGTTCCTTGGGTTTTAGCCCCTACAATAAAGTTAGGTATTAGTGTCTTCCTTAGGTTATAGCCCAAAAATAAATTTGTAATTTTTTGTTTACTTGTGAGGTTGGATTAGGACAGTAGCTCCTAGTAGCATTTCTCACTGTGATTTTTCCCTTGTGGGGTTTTCCACATAAATCTAGTATTATCTATGTTCTTGTGTGGTCGCTTGTCTTATCTCTTGTTTTTATTAAGTGGATAAATGCTTAGTTGGTATAACTTAACTTTAATAGTAGTTAATTGGGAATGAATTTTAAAGCATATTGATTCACCCCCCCTCTCAGTATTTTGGTTTGTTCAACAATTGGTATCAGAGCAAGATTCCTTGATATAGCCTAACACCTGAGGTAGATCCTATATTTGAAAACATGGAGAATAAAGCAGTGTCCAAGAAGAAGAGCTCTCAGGAAAAAGAGGTCATACTCCAAAAGGAGGATGATGAATTTCAATTTGAATTCAACAAAGAAGATTGTCTAGTGGAGTATGAAGGAGAACTCATTTATGCTCTAAATGACCTAGATGAAGAAAGAGATAAAAAATGAAGAGCTATAGTACAAACTTTAAAAATCAGAGAAGAAAATTGGAAAGTTAAAAGTTCAAGTTGAAGAAGGTAAAAGAATTGAAGAGTTCCTGAATATCAAGCTCATTGACAAAACAACTGAATGTTCCAAGTTTGAAGAAGAGACTGTCTCCCTAAGGAAAGAATTGGAAAAAGAAAAATAACAAATTGACAAAGGTTTGAAGTTGAAAGGAGGCTATGAAATTCTTCTTGAATTTATTAACTCTCAAAGGCCATCAAAAGAAAAATATGGTCTTGGTTTTGAAAAAGGTAAAAGTTCAACAACCAGTGCATCTACAAATCTATATGAGAATTTCAAGGCAAAAGGAAAGTCTAAAATAAAGGAGGAGAAAACCTGCACTAAAGAATCTAAGAAGAAAATCTATAGAGATGAAAGTTCAAGTCAAGATAAGAAGACATATAGCAATAAGAATGAAGTTGGATTCATTTTTGTTTAGAGACAAAGGAGATTCAAAGGTCCTCCACTTGCTAGTCAACGTGCTCCTACCAGGTTCACTCAATCTTTTCAAGGTTAATGTTATTCTTGCAATAAATTTTGACATAATGTTGTTGATTGTAGATCTACGAAAAAAATAAAGATTACATGGGTAGAAAACCATTTGTGCCTTAAATATATGATGGTGTTTCTTTTCATGGATATTGTTATGCATGCAACAATTTTGGTCATGGCTTTAGAGTGCAAAACTAAATTTAGGAGGAATAACTTTGTTACGAAGCACAACATTGTGTGCTACAAATGCAATAAGGTTGGACATAAAGAAAAGTTTTGTAGAAGTGGTTTTGTGAAGCCACCTATTCAGAACTAGAAGAACAAAGACACCCTAAGTCAAAAAAAGAAGGAAGATACAAAAGTTTGGAAAGAAAAGAAGAATCAAGAGAATGTGAAAAAGGATGATACCATGCTTGTGCATTTTGCACAAGATCCAATGAAAAACTAAGATAGAGCATTACCTTAGGAGGAGATATCATTTGCAAATCCTTTAGTCCCCTGAAAAGGATAAAGTGCTAAATTTTTCAGCATGAAAGATGAATTGGATCAATTCCTCTAGTGAGAAGATCTATTGAGGAAGATTGAACCTTTTGATGAAGGTTCTAAAGCAAGTGAATGTGTTGTGGAGCTGTTTTGAGCATCTTTGTATCCCTGTGATGACATAGATAATTTTGGCAGAAGGTTTACCTAACAAGTACAAATACATCTAGGGTGGAAATTTAGGGAAAATAAAAGGATTTTTATGTTTTATTTGAACATTTTAATCTCTTAGCAATAATAGATTCCCACAATCCATGTAGAATATTGTAAGATTTTATGGATTAGATTGTGTCAAAAAAAATTGCATCAACGTTTCGAATCACACTCTGTGATTCATCATCAGGACATAAGAGAGCATAGGAATAGAATGAAAGTTGTAGACCAAGAAGTAATAAAAAGGGAGAGAAGAGGGAGGGTGGCACAAGATTCAAGGTGGAAGGAAGGACAACAAGCCTAAGAGTTGGAGAATAAGGAAGGGGGAAAAAAAAATCAACTAATAGAAAAAGAAAAAAAGTTAAATAAATGAAATCCAATAAAACAAGTTTTCAAGACAAGTAAAGAACAAACAAACCAAAACAAAAAGGTTAAGAAGGACAATAAAATGAACAAGGAAAGCACAAATAAGTAAATAAGAAGAGAATTTGTGTTTGGAGCAGAGAATAGAGAAACGGTTTTCAAGATATTTGTGTGAGTTCATACCAAACCCTAGTAGTAGAGTTTAGAATAGTCTCATTTGCAATCAAGAGAATTTGTGTTTGGAGCAGAGAATAGAGAAATGGTTTTCAAGATATTTGTGTGAGTTCATACCAAACCCTAGTAGTAGAGGTTACGTATTTTAGGAAGAACATCAATGGTGACCCCACAAGTGATTGAAGTTGTAGAGAAACCTAGGCCAAAGTACAAAAAGTTTTTATTCAAGATGATGGAGGTTGACAAAGATGGTGTATTTTTTAAAGTTCCTACAGATGTGGTGTACTCTAAAGATGTAAGAATATATATCCATGCCTTGTTGAATGAAATTAATCATACTTCATCTTTTGAAGTGTTCCAACATGAATTTTTGATTGAGAATGGAGTGTACAAGCCAAAGTATGCAAACGTGGTTGCGAAAGGGTTAGAAATTTGGAAATATTTTCTAGACTTCTATGACTACAAAGAATGGGTAAGAATCATCTTAAGTCGCATTCATGAAGAATTCATTTGGTTGGATAAGCCCTACATGATAACTAAAGAAGAAATTAGGGAAGTTACTAGTCTTTGTTCCATCGAACCAATCTTGGTATTGAAGTCTATAAAAAACAAAAGGATTATGGAGCTTATTGGAGCCAAATTTGATAAGAGAACCCTAACAGTGAAAGATATCACTGACCTTAAAGTCTACTATGCATCAATGGGTTTTTCTTACAAGATTTACTTCACAAACAAAGAAGGGCATGCCATCGCCACTGTAATACACATTGCTTATGAAATGGTGAAGGGGGGTTCTAGCTTTGACCTGTGTGAGTTGTTAAGAGAGCAATTGTTGTAGAATTTGAACATGACAAAGGAAACTGAATATAAATTCAGGTTTGGTTCATTAATCATATTCCTTACATTATTTTTCTTAAATTAATTACTTGGTTTCAAAGGTAAGATTTGGGATAAGTTCACTTCGATACCAACACAAGTCAAAAGACATATAAAAGGTTTCTAGAACAAGTAAGCATATAACACCTTCTATTGGGGATTATTTAAGAATTTGCAATAAAAAATGTAGAGTGGACAGAGGATACCATCTAGTTTGGTCTAAAAATATGGGAATGACGTGACTTTCACATTGGTGGATAAGGATCATTGCTATTGGAAGCTGTAGAGTCCCGAACCTCGTGGATTCCTAAGTTGCCCTATAAGGTTGCTCTTGAATTTGTGCAAGGTTATGTGGATATTCTACTATCAAATCCAAGGGATCTATTGATGGCCAAATTGACACAACAACATGCAAGCAAGATGTAATCACCTTACCTCTCCTAAAAAAGACAAACGATCACCTTCCAAGGTCCTAGATGTTAAGTCACAGCGTTGCTATTTTGTTGAGCGGTCAATGAGGTTGTAATGTTCAAGGGACCTATTGGTTATTGAGCTTCTTGATTGCTGCAAGATCAAACTTCTACCTAAACCTACTCTAACCAAGGTATATAAAAAAAAGTAAAAGACAAATCAGGGACGCAAGAGAGAAAAGAATGTTGATTCATTCAGTTAACTAGACCTATTACTCTCCAAGGAATACCTAAACTAAATTGTAGAATAAATAAACTTGTAATGAACACAAATCCATTCATTCACAGTGCAAATATTAATAGCAAACTACAAATCACAATTCAAACAAAAGAAAAGATAAACTTTACTCATTCCTTGAAAGCTTCAAATCAAATGATTAACAAAACAAACATCACTCCATAATACAACTTATAGAAGGTTTTAGTTTGGTTGCTTCTATGCAGTGAAACAAATAAGCAACATTTACAATGTTGGCTAACTTCACTAGTGTATAGAAACCAATGTCTTCAAATTGACTGAAAATTAACTAAAAGTGCAGAAAACTCCATTGTCTATTCTATTGCTAACTCTAATCAACTCTAAGAAAAATGTCTAACTCTTTCCTAAAAATCTAACTCCCTTTCAAATGAGTGGATTTGACCATTAATAGCTCGACCAATGCCACAATTTCTACTACAACAACTCATCAAAAGTTTTAGCTTTTCTCATGCATACAGTTTTCCATAAAGATAAAGTTTTTTTGTTTCAACTCTTGCTTGACTTTGGTCAACTCTAGTTCACATTTGCGATTTTCAATTTCAACTTTCAATTACTTCTTTGCATGATTTGCATGGTGTAAATCAACATCCTTTCCAAAAATTGCTCCAAATGGGACCACCAAACATTCAGTTCATTGCCAGTTGATAGTCTTTCAACAAATTCCCCTCTTTGCACATTGGATTTGCAAATCATCTCCATTGTAAAAAAGTACCTATAAACATACAAATGCACATTCAATTAATCCATTAACATAAATCAAATAATAATTAATCCCAAGAATCAATTAAATGCATATTATTTCAATTAAATATATATCATGAACTTTTAATTTCCAAATTTGAAATAATCATACCCCCTTTTAAATAATGTTATTTTAAATCATTAAAACAAAATAACATTAAAGATAATGCTATGTTGATTTAAAATCTTGTTGCTTTTCACTCCTTTCATCCAAAAGATACCTACAAAACATATTAACTCAACAAATCAATAAACTTCATGACAATGCATAACTGATTCATACAATTAAATAATTCATTTTAATTCTCAAAATTAGCATGAACGAATTAATTAGTTCAACTTAATGCATTTGTTTTACAATTAATCACCACCAATTTATCTTCATAATAGCTGATATCATGGCAGATTATAGGCTAATTAGCAAATTGTAGATGTTAATATGCATTGATTTGTCTAAGCTTTACCACTTTACATGCATGTTTACCAGGATATTTGCAACTACCAAATCTGACAAAATTCCATCTCCAAATATCCTTTGATGGATTTCATACCCTATTTTGAAGTTCCCCATTTTTGCACAAGTAGTGTGAATATTGTCAAATATTGTAGACTATGGTTTCATATCTGTCAAGTGCATTTGTTTGAAAGTTTCTCGTCTTTTCCACTAATCCACTTTGCATATATTGCATCATGGCATTCCAAAGACCATGTTTCTAAAACATTTTATCGAATAGTCCACGACCTCTTCCTAAACTTCTCCATTTTACATACATTGATGTTTACCAGGGCAAATGCAACTACATCATTGGACAAAATTCCCCTCTTGGTGTGGGTAATGATGTTGATAAAGGGCGCGAAACTGGCTTAAACCCTGTCATTTGTATTTTTTTTTTATCGGTGATAAAGTTTATTTTATTGAAAATTAGAATAAAGATTACATAGCGATATCCAAAACAACTTCAACTACAGACCTTTCCAAACCCCATCAATGCCTATAAAAACACCCAAAAACCTTCCCCCAATACCAACTTAAACCACCCCATAAATACAAAAAATGTTTAAATATAGTTTGCTATCAAGCTTAAACAAACAACCACAAAGAAACTATTAACATATCAAGAGCTTGAAGCTTTCTTTGATCTTCCTTTGGACTAAGATTGAAGAACCATTACAAATGCTTTCTTTTTTACCTTCTTTGATTTCTTCCCCATTACCATTTGCCACCCGTCCTCCACCCTTGCTACCTCCTGCTGCTAGTCCAAAGATAAATCCTGGGGACTCCTCCAGGCTCCAATCGCACTGCAACTTGTTTGTTGATGCTACTCAATCCTTGCGTTTTCCAGCCTCTTTCTCCTATGGTCTCACAACACCTTTCTTTTTATGACACTCTGGTGTTGCAACCCCATTTTTTAAAGTCACCTCCTTGTCATTTCCACTAAGAATAGCTTTAGCACTGGTCTCAACCAAAATCCCCTCCTGTGTTGGGGTCATCTTGTTCTATTGCAGCTCCTCCCTTCTATCCTCTTGCAATAGAAGCTTCCCTTCCTGCTTTGACTCCTCTCTTGCTCGTCGCACCTCCTCCTCTCTTGTCTAACTCTCCTCCTCAATGCCTTCAAGTTGAGAGCTCACTTGCTTTTCCTCCCTTTTCTCCACAGTGTAGTGCTGGGTAGAGGCATCTTTCCACCAAGAAGTAGATTTGTTAGTTCTATGTTTGGCACATTTAGTTGATAAATGAACCGTTTGATGATAAATTCTACACCTAAAAGGTACCCCTTCATAGTCTAGGGGCTACACCCAACAACCCTTCAAATATTTTAACCGAATCTCCTCCGAAGGCACCTTGGACACATTCATTTCTACCAATATTTGGGCATAAGTCGAATGCAAAAGGTTTGAAGAACCCTCATCCACCATTAAGAAGTTTCCTAAAGAGTTCCCAATAGCCTCCAAGCATGAATCAAACTAGAACTGCAGGGGGAGGTTAGGAAGTCTTGCCCAAATAGGAATACTCTCAAAAACTTTAGTGGCTAGGTTGAAAGCCGAATGCCATGGCTTTAACATCAGAATATGCTTTTCTTTCCAATCCCAATGATAATCATAGAGAATCTTATTTCTATCCTGTTCTTTTTCAAAAACAACAATAAAAAAGCCTTTGTCCATTGGATAAATCTGAACATACCCTTCCAGTAGAGGTTTCCAGTAATTAGAGATCCACTAGTGTAGGTTAGTCAGACTTGGCTAGAAACCCCTGAATCTCCTAATCAGGCCCAACCTAAAGAATTTTTTTTCATTGAAGACTACTTCTTGCTCCAGCTCCCCACCTAAATCCACAATGATTGATTTCAAAGAGGTATGGATAGCATGATCCCCTCTATTTCCCCCTACGAATCTTCTGTTAAGGTGCGTAGCTACCCTAACGATCCTTGAATTTCTTCCCTCTACTCTAGGCTTCTTAGAATCCTTGTCAACTCCATCTCTCCCAGCCACAACACCATCTTGTTGGCCATGTAACTGGCTGCCATTTCCTGAAGTCGGGTCTCCACTGCGTCGCTCTGACTTCTTCCTGTGATTTCCCTTAAGGTTGTCACATCCTTCCTTGAATTTCTTGCAGTCTCTGTCCACTTCAAAGACTCCTAAATTCCCCTAAGGAACCTTTGCTAGAAGGCTTGGCTTAGGTAATACCCTAGCCACATCCGTTGAGGGCAGACGACCATTGGAGCCCATTGTTTTTAACCCTATCATTTGTATTGTTTGGAAGTTTCTAAAACCTTTTCAACAAATGCAGTTTGTGCATAGTTAACAATTATGACATCCATGAGACCACGTTTTCTTTGATGCAAACTGCCAAATAGTTTGCATGCCTTCTTGTGATTCCACATTTTATGTGCATCATTCAAAACTTGTTCCAAAGCTCCCCTTTCAACACAAATTACGGGACATTAGCAGAGGTTGTGGGCTCTGGCCTTTGTATTGGATGATTCAACAAATCCATTTTGAGCAGATCCTACAATATATGCATTCCATGATGCATCTCTTTGAGGCATTTTTGCAAACAGGTTATGTTCTTTCCCTCATCCTACACAGGCAGGGGATACTAGTGAAGGCTATGTTTTTGGCTTTTCACCAACGTTTCTCGTTTTGAGATGCTGTCTCTTTGAAGCATTCCATCAAAAAATTTGTGTACCTTGTATGTGCTTCACCGTTTCACATATATCTGCAACCATTGGCCTCATGAGATCAAATTTGTATGAGGGGTTCTCTTTGGACAGTCCACACGAGCTCCTTTGTTTTGCACAATCATATAGGATACTGATAAAGGAATTTGGCTTCCATTGCACCAAATGCATTTTTCTTGAACATTTCCATTGCCTTTTCCACACACCATTTCATGAAAATCCTACATTAATGGCAATTCATTATCATTTGGAGGCGCCCTATCAAACAGTAAGTTGCTTTCTTTATTTCCCTACCTTGTATGGTGGCCATTAAATCTATTTGCATTTGCTCGAAATTCTCTTGAGCCTTCTCAACAAACATATTTTGATCCATTTCTATAAACATGGTATCCCTGAAATGACATCTCTTTGAAACGCCCTATCAAAAAATCATTGTACCCTTTTGATGCTTACACATTCGCATATCATTGCCTGAATGTATTCTCGCCAGGGCGGTTGTTTTTAAATCATTTTATAAAAATCTATTCCACCTT
>VDFB02375663.1:0-19776 GCA_007258455.2 Sequoia sempervirens | reverse complement strand
CATCAAAACATAAAGGATAGAGGAATTTCATCAGATGTAGTTGCAACTGCCCTGTTAGACATGTATGAAAAATGTTGAAGCATAGACAAGGAATGTGAACTATTTGACAGAATGCCTCAAAGAAATGTGGTCTCATGGACTACAATGATTGTAGGATATGCACAAAATACATTTGTTCAAAAGGCTTTAGAAATTTTAAAGAAAATGTAATTGGTTGGTGTAAAGCCAAATTCGACAACCTTTGTCAGCATCCTCCCTTCCTGTGCCAAAAGGGGATCTTTGGAATAGGGTATGAACATCCATCATAACATAATGGGAGGGGGAGTTTTGTCAAATATTATAGTTGGAAGTTCTCTAGTAGACATGTATTCAAAATGTGGAAGTATAGATAAGGCACATGAACTATTTGATGGAATGGCTCAAAGAGATGTCATCTCTTGGAATGCAATGATTGTAGGATATGCACAAAAATGACTATTTAAATATAAATTGTTGTGATAGATGCAAACTATTTTCATAATTTTAAATAGGGACAATGTTCTTGAGGAGATGATTGGTGATGCTAAATGAAGAAATCTGAAAATTAGGCTTGCAATATGTTGTAGTGGCAACTGCCCTAGTAGACATACCTACGAAGAGTCTATAATGCACCTTCAAAAGCTGCAGTCATGCCTATCTTATCCTATTCCCCACATGAACATATATTCAATTAGATAATAGAATACAAAATAAAATAAAGAGTTTAACTAATGAATTGTAGAAAATAGATTTTTGTAGTTTATATTCATATCGTTGATTACATTCATTGCATTGCACACCTTTCAAACTCAAAGTATTACTTCACATTGCATAACTAATAACTAGATGTTGATAGATGACAAAATTTAAATTACAATATAGTTTATTATGGTCAACCTAAGCAGTTATGCAATTACTTCACATTGTGTAACTAATAACTAGGAGCAACTTCCAATTGCATTAACTTGTCATGGTATTCCATGAGACCACATTTATTTGAGGAAATTTTTCAAATATTTCACTGCCTTGTCTATGCTATGACATTTTTCATACATGTCTTCCAAAGTATTCTATCAAACAGTTCATTGCCTTGCTGCTATTATCTACTATTGTCTCATGGAATCTTTATCACTATCAATATGTCTAGACAGTCATGATAATATGACTATCTTTAAATCTTACTCGTCATTGAGGATAGTCATGACTTGTCCTTCCTATGACTACCTTTAATGGACCAAGGCTATCCTAAACTCTGCATTCATGGTCATTGTACTAAACATTATCATGACTATCCTTACATTATTGTTTCGTTGTCATTTTATGGTGAGTATTAAACTTATTGTTATGATTATCCCTAGTTTTAAGAAATGGTTGTCTCTTTCATTTGACACTGCACTTGTCACTTTTCACTACGTTCAATTATCTTTTCACAGTCCACTTAACATGTATTTTAAATGACTATCTTTTGAGATGAAGTCACTTCCCATTGACATTGTTAATGATCATTTGGCATTCATGACTATCCAATGATTTCTAATGGACTATGCTCTATCTTTTAACATTGATTCCTTATCTTGATTGTCACCAACTTGTGCTTAAGATCTCTACCCACCTATGTCTCTTGGCCTTGCCATAGTAGCAGATGCTTGATCACTTCCCTTTTATATATTCCTACATAGTTCACTATCCTTGGCCTGTCAATCACTTAATGTATTCTTTCCATGTCACAAAAAAAGAATCTTCTATCATGAACAAGGTTGTAGTATGAAGGCCTGTAGCATACTCTGGGATCTACTCATTTCCTATCAAAATTCTCCATAATAACCCTTGTTATTTTCGTGATGGACATAAGCTAATGCATTATTCTTCAATTGTGACAAAAACTTTATGGAGTTACCCTCTCAAATGACACATGAATGCATAAATTTGAGAGGACTAAAGAAATACCTATGGAAATATAAGGAAAAATCTTGAATCCTATAACATTGACATTAGAATGGTGGGTGTAGAGCTCAATGATTTGATGATCTCATAATCACATAGCAAAACCATTATTTCTATAGGAAAACTCAAGATGACTCAGAATAAAGAAGATTTTGTGGGATGATTGCATAACTTTTCTATATTGGTGACTATATTCTATATTGGTGACACCCAATAAGTCTATATTGGAGAAATTGGCTTGGCACATGGAGGCAGTAGGGTATTTCTAGTTTCAAGAATTTTACTTAATGTTGTGGAATAGAAGAAAAAAGAATCATTTATCTACCACCATAGTGAAAAGTTAGCAATTGCATTTGGTTTGTTAAACATGGCCCTTGGTGTTTTGGTGAAGGATAAGGTATAGAAGGCAGTGTATGTTGTTTTTAATGATTTAGGCATGGTGAATCTAATGTGCATGAATGATGAATTGACTACAAAAAGGAAAGTAAGTTGGAATGGATAGAGTTGTGAAGTAGATGATGAACCTATTTTCTTGAAGGTCTAATAATTGGCTATAGTGAGAAGGTATAGATGGTTGTTAATGTGCCTTGGTGATTTGGTATAGGTGTTTGATTTTTTTTCCTTGAAGGGATATGTAATTGCAATGCAAAATGATATGATGTAAAGTAAAGGATGTGAATGGTTCTATAATCAGGTTTTGATGTTGTAAAGTAGAGGATGTGAATGGTTCTCTAATCAAGTTTTTGAAGCAATGACATACAAAAAAAACAACATTGAGAGAACAAATGCAAGAAAACAGATCATAGAGCAGAAGTCATAGAGCATGAAGTTTTTTTGTGGAAAGACTTGTGCCATGAAATTTTTGTGGATAGACTTGGAGGCATGAAGCAATGAGGACATGAGTCTTAGGTTTTACATGGTAAATTTGAAGACATGGAAAGTGATCATAGATATGAATTTGTAAACAATCCAAAAGACTATCTTGTGCCCTTCACATGTGATGTATTTTCAATGGTTTTATGCATTGTGAGTCTCTAATGGATTGGTAGACTGTGGTTTATCCTCCATAGGTCTTTATAAAATATGTTTACCCTTAGTAATGTATTAATGACTATTATCCTTTTTGTGAAGACAAAGATTAATGACTGAGATTGGAGCATTATGACAGTGTGCTAGTTATGGTCGTGGCTTAACAAGGGTAAGGAAGACAGTAAGTTGAATGAATGTAAGTACAATTTTTTTTGCATATCTATAGATGGTAAAAAATTTCATGGTTGAGTGGAAGCCTCCCATCAACAAAAAGATCCAAATATCCGTGTATCTATCTCAATTGAGCCTCTAAACCCTTCAGAGCTATCAATTTTTCCTCTAACCTGTTATGCACAAAAAGTCAAATTTTAGAGTTATGTCACCACTAAAAACAAAAGAAACAGAGCTTTGAAACCAAATCCACACACAACACAATGTGGTATTCATACAAAGCATACAAACAAACTAAACTCATAACATTGGAATGGAAAAAAATTCAAATTATGATGTAGAGCATGGATTCAATTTACTCAACTGGAGGCACATTTCACAATAATGGGTTCTTCATGTAAAACATCTATACGAGGTTCAAATAGTAAAGAGATTGATGAAAGATAGAGGAATTAAAAAGATACTTGGATGTAGTTGGATTGAGCTTCTCTTTGTTTCGAGAGTAGTTTAATATTCTCTATTTAACAGGGACAACCATGTGACACTGGAAGGTCATTTGGCCCCTCCCCCTCCTCACATCACTCTCAATTCCCCATACCCGATCATATAACATTAATCATTCATTCACCCATTAATAACATATAACATTCATTCATTCATCCATTAATAACATATAACATTCATTCATTAACATATAATATTCATTCATTAACATATTCACATTCATTCATTCATCCATTAATAACATATAACATTCATTCATTAACATATAACATTCATTCATTTAGTTTTTACATATTCTCAAAAATATGGTTGTCATAATATGAAAAAAACATAATAATAAAACAATTTGCTCATATCTAATTTGTACAATTACAATGAGGTAAACCTGTTGGGTAGAAGTGCCTAAAGATGCATCGTGATCTATGGTTTGGGATGGAGCCTTCCCTGTACGATCAATGTCCCGCTGTGACAAAAATTAAATATAAAAAAACATTACCGAAATGAAACCAATAGACTTATGAAAAAAAACATAATAATAAAATGGTATATTGGAGTCATTAATTGGAGGTTGGGTAAAATGTTATATAGTATGTACCACCCCCATAGTAACTATTTTTTTATCTAAGCGATTCAAATTGTAATTGATTAGCAACTCTTCCCCTGCAGTTATTGATTTTATTGCACATACGAATACACTGTTTCCCTCGCGTGCCTCAAATATGCAATTGGGTTGATTATTTGTTGACCTAGGTCATGTACTGTTAATAAACCCTACAATATTCCCTAATGCTTTTGGCCTTCCATCAATGTACATAGCCACTCCTTTATTTTGATCCTTATATTTTAGCTATATAGAATTTGCTAACAGTGCATACCTACGCATACTTCGTGTATATCAAACCAAATGCATCCAATATTTGTAACTGTAACAGGGTCCGACATACTCCATCAATTCAGTAACTTTTTCATAACAGACCTTTATGTTGTCCATGCAAAATAGGCTCAAACCATATAATGACGATGGTGCTATGCGATATATCCTCTCATTGACACAAAAATCAATGTTTATTGGAGGAAGTTCCTTGGGTACCCATTGTTTCCATAGATATTTGTACCTCAAGGGAACCTCTATCTCGCCTATGCTCTCATCATCATAAGAACATGACCCCCCTTCAACAAGAAAAAATTCCATGCATTTATGAAATTTTTTTCTAATATTTTGACCTCTAGTTGATCTCCCTCTTTTAGACCTACTACATGTCTCAGTTTCCTCTTCTCTTCCTGAATTTACCTCGCTCAAGGAAAAAAGATCCGACAAATACCTATTTGGTGGTACCTGCATTCATAAGGATTTTGGATGAAGTTCTTTCATGGTGATGTGATCCCAAGGTGACATTATGATTAATCTATCATTTCATCACTATAATTTGATTGGTTATAAGGTAATCAAGTCTTGATAGATTGTAATTTATTGTTACTGCCATCCAAATGTGTCCATCACAAATCAAATCAATGTATGAAGGAGATTCTCCCTTGCAATTAATGACTTTAAAATTTGTAACTAGCCTTAAATGTGACTATGGTCCACCAGTTACACAACCAAGGCCTCAAATGTATTGTGTAGAAGAATGGTTTCACCATACATAATATTTTGGTTTAAGTTGTCTTGAAAAAGATGAATTAGAACACTAATAGACATAATTCAGGTGCACATGTGAGGTGGTTTGGCTGTCCACTGATAAACTCTGTATTTCTAAGTGGTTA
Source organism: Sequoia sempervirens (assembly GCA_007258455.2). Classification (NCBI taxonomy): domain Eukaryota; kingdom Viridiplantae; phylum Streptophyta; class Pinopsida; order Cupressales; family Cupressaceae; genus Sequoia; species Sequoia sempervirens. Next base: position 14,346 of record VDFB02375663.1, on the reverse strand, counting down.
ATGAGGAGGGAGTGTGTACTAGGACTGGTTAAGTCATCATAAGTTTATGATTTGGCAATAAAATTTTTTTAAGTCATCTTAAATCTTCTTATGTCTAATTGCTAGGAGACTTTTGGTATGTTTTAAGGTAGGATGACTGGTTGCATCAATGTTCTAGTTCTCTATGACAAGGTTTCAACATCTTCAAATAGTGAAAATTAGTGCTCATAGTCATTTGAAACAACATTTTGATTATGTATGATGGTAGGATTTGATAACTTAAAAGAATTGGCTACCCAACAAACTTAAAGTTAAAAGAAACTTTTTCAGTTTAAGGGGTTAGCACTTTCTTTCATCTTTGCATATTGGTTTGATGCTTCAAAGGATGCATTTCTTATCCCACTTCTATCATATTGTATTCCCATCCCATTGTAATTTTTGACATTAAAAGTTGTCAAAATTGCAATTTTGCAAAATAATGGGTTGTTAAGTGTTTGTAAGTCAGTTATGGATGTTGGTTTGGTGCAGGGGCACGTTGGGTCTCAATGCCTCTTTGAGGCCATGTTTTGATTTTTTTTGATGTCAAGTTGTCTAAGATGTAATAAGGTCCTAAGGACCATCTTCAAAGGCTTGTAGTAGGTTTTGAGTCTTGGTGATAAGTTTCAATGTAATCATAAGGTCTCCATCCTCACTTTGTAAGCTTGGTGCACCTTGGAAAATTAAAGAATCAAAATGCCATGATGCAACCAGGTGCTTGAGGGGAGTTTCCTTGGTATTTTTAAATGGTTTTAATGCCTTTTGACATCTTTTGAAGGCTCTTTGTATTCGGGCTTGTGGAAGTATTAACTTGCCTTAACTAGGAAATCAGGTGTCTAAATGATGTTTTGTTAGTTCCAAACGTACAACCAATTAAAATTTCAGTTGTGGGACATTGGGAAGGTTATTTGAAGATAGAAATAATCCTCTCTTGGTCAAGGCATGTGGGTTGATGAATCATTTTGAAGTTCTAATGCAAAAGCTTGTTGTTTTTTGGAAAATTTATGTGTAAATTTCATGTTCTACTACGTGGTACAGCCTCTATACGTATTGTACGGATATAATAATATTATGGTTGGATATAGGGAAGACCTAGCTTTCTTTTGTAGGTGATTTGACAAGTTTTCATTGAGTATAAAAGAATATATCGCCATTTTAGCAAGAACTGGTCTAAAAACCCTCAAAACTAGGGTTTTGATTGAAGAATGGCTCTTTCTTCCATCTCCATGTTGTAATAATGCTAATTCTTGGTGGGATGGAAGATATTTGTGTATATTTTCATATTTTCAGGGTTCTAGAGAATCACATGATGTGTGGAGGAAGTTTTGCAATGTTCTAGGCTTGGCATCCTCATGTGATAGGCCTAGATTGTGAAGCAAAAAGTTGAGTTTTGCTTGTTTAGGGTGATTTTAACTGTGAAGGCACTTAGGAGTGATAAAAATGGGTGTAACTAGCCTATAAGAACCTGTTTCATGGCTTTTGGGTTGAATGGGAGAGCCTAGATAGTCAATTGTCCTATTGTAGCCTACCAATTAGGCCTCTTGGAGCAGCGTTGTTTTGGTCCATTTCTCTTTTACTGTCCACTGTCAAGAAAGAAGGTTTTGAGACTTTGTAGGGGTATATATTACTTGTCTAAGTTCAGTGGTTTGGGCATGATAGAAGCTTATATGTGGATTTTATTTTGACTATCCTATCGGGCAAGGCTACAAGCCTTTTAGGGGTAAAGAGGCTTGGGTAAGTTAGGGTTTGTCAATTTGATGGATATCTTGGTAAAGTCATGGTGAAACTATTTGATGGTCCAATCTCTACTTCAAAACAAAAATATCTCTAACAACTCTAAGAGCTATAATGGGATGGCACTAAAGGAACCTTCATCTGAAGGATCTTCTAATGAAGGACCTTTGAATTAAGGTCTTCATTTGAAGGTCCTTCATGCAAAGGTTCCTTTTATAAAGCATTTTGGACATGAAATATTTAAAATAAAAAATACCTTCATTTTAAAGTCTTGACATGGCATCATTTTTGAATGAAGGTTCTTCATTCAAAGGTCATGAAAGGAAATTTGATGCAATCATATGCCTTGTTAAAGTTTTAACTTAATAGTAAGGGCACCATGAGTAGTTTGTTGGGCCCATTCAACAATCTCTGATGCAAGGATTGAATTTTCTAGAATGTATCTACAATCAAGAAAGCCATTTTTTTTACCTGTATGACTATATCTCAAGCAATAGGTTTAATTGTGATGGCAATGATATTGACAAAGATTTTGTAATCTAGGTGTTGAGAAGCATAATTGGCCACCATCATAGGAAAGATTCTTCATTCTCACTTTTAGGTGTTAAAATTTAACAATACCTTGATTGATGAAAGAGCCCAAAGAGCCTTTGTCCATGGTATCCAAGTACACATAGCAGTGGTCTTCTCTTATACGGTTGGACATGATTTAAACAACTTAGCTAGGAATTATTCATTTAACCTAAGGTTTTCTCATAATTCCATCATTGGAAAAGTATGATCAAATTCTTTTATTATGAAGAATTGGTCTATGTGCCTCTAGTAACCACTATAAATGTTTGTAAGGATAAAATGACTAATTTCATTAGTTAGGAGAGAATCAAATTTGAGTTCTTCAAAGATTATATTCCTCTATTCATAATTTTTAAGGGTTGTGTGTGCAGGAGGTTATCACTACCAAGAAGGGAGGAGACCTTTCCTTGCATATTTTTGTTGTGGAGGTATTAAAAAAGAATTGAATGCCTCTATTTCCATTCATTAGATCTAGCTTAGCCTAGCATAAACTTGGGCTCCTTTGCCCCTATAAACTTCAATATGTTGGAGTTTATGTTATGTAAGTGTAATTCCATGCTATGTTGAAATATAAGAGGTGTAGGAGGCCAAAAGGAAATAACCCCTTTTTAGTTGTTCCTTCAAATTTTTTCTTATTGTTTTATATTTTAAGCAACTTTGTGGAAATAAGATTTGAGGTAAGTCGTACAACAAAGAATAACATGTTCCCACCAACAAATTGAACCTCGAAAGTTAGTGGGACTTAATTATGAGTTCTCAAACATGATATCAAAGCAAAATAGGTTCATTTATGACCTAGTATTATTGCATAATTAAATTAAAAATGTGTTTTTGTTTACATTCAATATCCCTCCTTTTGTGTAGATGATTCTATTTGTGTAGGGTACTTGTGAAAGCCATGAGATCCAAGTTCCTAAAAAAATTGCATAAATTTTTTTGTTGTGTATATGGATATGTGTTTTGTGTTTCCATTTTGTTTTGTGAAGCATTGAGAAAATAAAATATCAAGGGTATGTGCAGGATCATCATGGAAAAAACAGGCCCTTAAGTGGCAAAAAAATCAGAAAAATCAGAGTTAGGCAACTTGACATACAAATTTGAATAAGTTATCTATATTATTTCAAAAATACGTAAGAATAGAATCTATAGAAAATTGAATGTAGTTTCTAAACTACTAGGTTTGTTTAAAAGAAAAAGAAATCTATTTGGTGAAAAATTGAAATTTCAATGCAAGTAGTACTTAAATTTCAGGGAAAAAATAAGAAGTAGGTGTTTGTCTGACCACCCTAACCACAATAAAATGATAATATTTTTTTTATAAGATTTTAGATATAAGTAGAGGACTCATGTCCCAATGTGATGCATATTTTTTGTAATTTTTTCCAAGTAAATAATTAATTATGATTTTTTATTAAAAATTTAAAAAAATATAAAAAAATGTATGTCTGACCACCTTAACTTGGTCAAAACTTCATGAAATTCAATTTTTCTTTTTTTAATCCTATAGTATGTGAAGCATAGAATGTGATACTGTTTGAAGGCTATAGATTTTTTTCAATCAGTCTATCAATTAGGACTTTAGTCGTAATTTGAATAGAAAATGAATAATAATTACTTATTAAATTCAAAGTAAAGCATGATTTATATTAGTGGAAAGCTGAGAATCTCCTTTAAAAACCCTTTTCATTTCATCAATTTTGGGTAAAAAAATAGTCGTCAGCCACATACCCATCATATTGCCACTTTTTGGCCCATCATGATCCTGCACATACCCTCAACCAACATCTTCTTCAAGGTATTTATGCACTTGAGAGAGGTTTTGGGTTTTAATTACCTATGTACATTGTTGTTTTGAGGCTATTAATATAAGTTGTGGGGTTTGTAAGTTGCTTGTTCATGATGAAGTAAAGGCCAATCTGCAAAGAATTCAAAGATTCAAATTTAGCATTGGAAGAATCAGGTGTAGACCATTATAGCATGTGAAGACCATGTATTAGGTTGATCTCTATGCATATCATTTGTGAACCATGAGCTTTTATCTAAGGTTTTTTTTTCTGCTTGGCATGAATCTCTTTTCCTGTGTGATCCTGTGTGTTAATATGTTTTCATGATCTTTGTGCATGCGTGCTCTATGTGCAAAACTTGAGTACAATATCATAGAGGTCGATCCACATTTACTCCCATTGAATGTTTGAGGCGAATTTGAAACCCTTGTTCGAGGCATGAAGCTCCTATTATCCCTATTATGCATGCATAAAGATTGCATCTAAATTGGAAACTAGGCATGAAAAATGCAAGTTAAAGAGAATGGGGGTGCCAAACTTACAATACTCATTGTCCCTTGGTCGTGGGTTTTCCCTAAGTTCCCTCAACATCATCCCTAGCACTGGTATTGACCTTGTTTTCACTCCAAACTCTTCCTCGGCGTTGGTATTCACCTTGTTTTCACTCCTCCAAACTCTTCGTTTGCACTGGTATTGACCTTGTTTTAACTCCAATCTCTTCCTCGGCGTTGGTATGTATCTTGTTTTCACCCCTGATCAAAACTCTTCCTCTCTTCCTCAGCGCTGGTATTGAACTTTCACTTCTCCAATTTGATGAGCTAGGTTTTTAGATTATGTTAATTAAATTGAAAATTTTGGCGCCATTTAGCTATTTTTTTATATTCTACAATATAGTTAAGTATATATTAGCTATATTTACATAATAAATTATATAATTATTCGAATTATTATAATTATATATTATATTGTTTAACAAAATTATTGAATACATATAAAATTATTATAATTAATAATTAATAATAAGTATATTTTTATATAATACAAATTATAAGTAATATAATATATATTTAATATAATAGTAATATTAGATTAAATTATATATAATATAATTATATTTATTATTATATAATAGTATATATAGGATTTTACCTAATATTTTAGCAGATTTTACCATTACACTACAGCTGGTTTACCATTAAATGGCAGTTGAAACTTGTTTTCCAACGACAAAATATATGTAGCATGCCATTTGATTAAAGATATGATAATTCTCATTTAAGACCTCTTTAATGTACCCATTGCACACTTAAGGAGACAAAGAGAAATAAAGGGAAGAAAATATAGAGAGAGGTAGATAATGAGAAACATACAAATAGAAAGGGAGACAAAGAGATAGAGAGAGGTAGAGAGATAAAGAGATGAGGATGAATAGATAGAGATATATGGAGGGTGATTGATATATATATCCCTCTCACTCTCTATCTCTCTATATCTCCCACTATCTATGTCACTCCCTCTTCCCCCCTTTATGTATTGAGCTATCTCTCCCTCTCGCCCCTTTCTCTCTCATTCAATCCATCTCTCCCTCCATCTCTCCTACTCTATATCTCTATATCTATTTCTCTTTTTATCTCCCTCTCACTCCTCTCTCTATCTCTCTCTCTTTCACCATCCCCCTCTATCTCTCTATATCTGTGTATCCCTATCCCTTATATATTGAGCTATCTCTCTCTCCCTATCTTCTCTCTCTCTCCTTTCTACATATCACTCTCCCCTCTCCCCTCTTCTTCTCTCCCTTTTCTACCTATCTATCTCCTCTCTTCTCTCTCTTCCTCTTCAACCCTATCTCTTCTCTCTCCTCCTCTTCTCTATCTCTCTCCTCTACCTATCTATATCCTTTCTCTCCTCCCCCTCTCTATCTCCCCCTCTCTATCTCTCACCATCTCTCCCTCCCTATCCCCCTATCCATGACTCTCTATCTCCACCTCTCTTCCTTTCTCTTCCCATATATCTCCATCTCTCTTTATCTTCCCATATATCTCTATCTCTCTATTTCTCTTCCCATATATCTCCATCTCTCTCTCTCTCTCTCTCTTTCACCATCCCCCTCTATCTCTATATCACCCCTTTCTATGTCTCTCCTCTCCTCTATATATATTGAGCTATCTCTCCCTCTCTCCCCTATCTTCATCTCTCTCCCTTTTTACATATCGCTCTCCCTCCCCCCCTCTTCTTTCTCTCCCTTTTCTACCTATCTATCTCCCTCTCTTCTCTCTCCGGCCCCCTCTTCTCTATCTCTCCTCCTCTACCTATCTATATCCATTTCTCTCCCTCCCCCTCTCTATCTCCCCTCTCTATCTCTCACCATCTCTCCCTCACTATCCCCCCTATCCATCAACTCTCTATCTCCAACTCTCTTCCTTTCTCTTCCCATATATCTCCATCTCTCTTTCTCTTCCCATATATCTCTATCTCTCTCTCTTTCACCATCCCCCTCTATCTATCTATATCACCCCCTTTCTATTTCTCTCACTCTCCCTCTCTATATATTGAGCTATCTCTCCCTCTCTCCCCTATCTTCTTCTCTCTCTCCCTTTCTACATATCACTCTCCCTCCCCCCCTCGTCTTTCTCTCCCTTTTCTACCTATCTATCTCCCTCTCTTCTCTCTCTTCCTCGTCAACCTATCTCTCCCTATCTCCCTCTCTTCTCTATCTCTCTAATGTCAATCCTTCTAAAAATAGTTTTTTATTAAACTATAAATAGATTATTGTCACCACTCTTCATTCCACATGAAATGCCAAATGTAGAAATTATTTTTTTGCTTTTGTCAAGTTTAATTAACCAAGCTATTTAGTGGGCTGAATAAAGTTGTGTTATGACCCTTGGTCTCTTTAAAATAATTAGACAATATTAGGGAGATCATGAAGGGGAGAAAACTAAACTCCTTCAAAATAGGGGTAGTTGTGGGTTTGTTGGTTTTCTTTGTATACTATATACTTAGTTCCTCTAGGATAAATAATTCACTGTATAAATGAAAGATGTTTGATTATCTACCTAATATTGTTTTGTGTTTTTGGAATGGAAGAGATCTACAACTCTATAGAAATTGCTACATGCTAATGGTCAAATTATTAGACTATTTAGATCATTTTCTTAGTTGTGTATCCTAACTAATATAGAGTAAGCTTTTTCATTTTAATTGACTACTACAAAATAGTTTATGTGTTGAAAGAATTGTTTCCATTCTTTGTAGTTTTTAAATTGGAATACAAATCATATTTAATTTCACACCAATATACTTATTTCATAAATCATATTTGTTTAATATCTTAAAAGATGTTAGTTAAATTGGAAATTTTTTTTTGAGTTAATTACTAAATTTGATCTAAAAATGTTTAACACTTTAGATATATTCAATTAGATATATATAGTTAAATTGGAGGTGTCATTTGAGTTAATAATTAAATAATGTAATAATCAATTAAAGCAAGGGACATAATTTTGGATGTGTTTGAATTTAATAAATTACAAATTAAAATAGATATAAATTACTTGAAATAAGTGCTTCATAACCCATCTAATCAAATCACAACCTATCAAAAAGGCAATAGGAATTTTCTAAAGAAAAGAACACTTGGCCCAATCATAAGTGTATGGCCTTCACAGAAAGGAGTGAGCCACCTTAGCAATAGCAACTACTCCATCCAAAATTTTCTCACATTACACAAAGCCACAATGTTCCTCCAAGATAAGCCAATCAAATCCTACCTTATGTAGTCCTAGTAATCAAATTGGAGATGATCCTAAAAATGACATTGCGAAGGGTGATTGGTCTAAAAAATATAAACGACTTTGCAATTATTTCACTACTACAATCAATGTGTAATCTTTCATGAAATTTCCCAAAACACTATTCATTATGATCATATGGAAATTTCTAGGAGAGCTACAACAGTTGTAACATCATGAATTAAAATTAAACATTAAAAAGTACATCATGAATTAATTTTGTGATGGCATAAAAATTAAAAACATCATGAATTAATTATGTAACCACATAAGTCAAATATAATTCTATCAAGAAATTAATATCAAATAGATAATATAATCACATAACTCATACATTTCAATGTCATTGATCTTCTTATTCATCCAACTCTTTGTCTGTATCATTCGATCTAGATTCAAAATTGTAAGGATTGGTCATATCATCATCATCGTCATTGATATCAGTTTTGATAATGTCATCATCCACATGGATTTCATCTTCATGAACATTAACTCCTACATCATCATGTTCTAGTTCCTCTTCTTTGACATCTTCATTAGGCACATCAACTAACTGTTGATCCTGATCATCATCTACATCATCTTCTAGTTCTTTGGTATCTTCTTCTTCCACCACATTATACTTTACCAACCTTCCTCTTGGATCATGTCTAACAACAAATGACCAACCCGGTTTACCTGGAACCTCTGACTAAAATACCTGCTCACATTGGCTTGGAAGAACATAGGGCTCATTTCCAGCTTGCTCGATTGACCTTGTATTAATGATGGTAAATCCATTATCATGATCAATAACAGTTCTCTTGGGATCATTTTCATTCAATCGTAGCCTGCACAATAGGACGATGGATAGAACTAATTTGAAAGACTTAAATTCACACTCAAGTATATCATCCAAAATCCCATACTATCTATTTTCTGAGACTTCTGGATGTATGTCGCTTCTAGATGAAACATTAGTCACTTGAAAGACTGCAATTATCCTAGAATCACAAGTTTTCTTTGTATCATCCAACTTTTTGATTCAAAATTTATGACCATTTCACCACATAGCCTTGTGGTGTTTCACCTGCAATATGTCAAACGTGTAAAAATTATTGCAATATCGTCAGTTGATAAACATATTTATTCTTGGCCGAATGTATGTAAAGAAAAAAATCTCAACATATATATACATCAATATAATTGAAAATAATTAAATAATATGGGTGATTAATATATTTATACGTACCCGTTTATCTCTTAAACCATATGCTAAATCAATTTCCCTTGGTGTAACATTGGAATCTCCATTACGATGAGCTTCTTTAACCAATGAAGCCACACCTTCCCATGTTAATGCGCGACCAAATTGTTGACACCGTTCAATCCATACCATCATCCAATCAAGATTGTTTGTGACATACAAATGTAGTACATCCCACTCTCAAACAAATGTATCAATACATTTGAAAGTTCAAAAAATTAAAACATTTCAATAATGATGTTAACAGCCTTGAAATTAGTGTGTTTTATGTTTCATGTGATCATAAAAGATTAAAAACTCAGTTGTAGAGGTGGTTGTTCGCTAGTTGAGGTGTAAAGGCCTTTTAAAGGAATAAAGTGATCATTGTAAAGGTTTTTGATGGTTGAAGATTCAAAATACAAGATATTGAATAGGATGTAGGATGAGAAATAAAGAAGGTATAGCTACTGTCCTCAAGAGTTTTGTGAAGAAAAACATGTGAAATGAGAGGTTCAAGCCTAGGTTTCAACAAAATATGTATGGGGGATCTGATTTTATGAATTTTTACCCATGTGTAGATCTAATGGGTTGTGTATGAGTTTTTTTTGAGGTCTGGGAGGTCATGGAAGTAGGAGATTCAATAAACCCTCATGATTTTAGCCTAAAACAAGGGTTTTTGGGTTTGGAAAGAATCTGGCCGTACAAGTGGAATATTTTTGTGGATTTGGAGGTTTGGAGGAATAAAAATTTCTTCCCAAATATTTCATGGGAATATGACAAGTTTAAAGATTAGTTGCTTTGTAAAGTAGGCCTAATCAACCTAATCAACACAACCTAGAAAGGGTGATTTTGGTGATTTGGTCCAAAGGACTTGTAATTTCCCTTGAAGTATATTTAATAACACCAAAATGGATGTCTAAAACCATCAATGGTTTTTCTAGTGTTTTGGGAAAGTTTTGAGTTATTGGGAAAAACTAGGTTTGTAGTGTTACAAGGATTCAAGGAGTCAAAGTGTGAAATATGACTTATTATGTTTGTCAAGATTTGAGAGTTGTTTGGATTGTTTAAAGTGGTCATTCTAAAAAAATTGGAAGCCTCTTGAAGGTAGGTTGATAGGCTGGTTGAGTTGAGCCTCCCAGGTCTACATTAATTAGTTAATTACCATGGTATACGACCTTAATTTATAATTGATGTATACTAAAGATTAATAATTTTAATAAGTGCAATATACATAAAAAAAAAATATAAAATGTATTATAATTACCTCTCATTTTCCCCCATCAAGTACTCCCCTTTGAATTTGTTAATGGAGTTGGGATCCCAAATGCGATCTACATGGATCTTTGCTGCAAACTTAGGAAGATATTTAGTAATGTACACCATGGTCTAGTATACCATATATCCCTCCACCATAGAACCCTAGGATGTGCTCTTTTCTAACCAAAGCCTTCAAAAATTTAAGTGCCTCTCAACCATCCACATTGACCTTGTGTGTACAGGTCCACACAATTCAATCTCCTCAACTTGGTGTATGAGGTAGTGTTCTTGTGCATTGAAAAATGTTGAAGGTAGACACTTTTGCATTTCACACATTAGATGAGGAATTTTTCTCTTCCAATAATTTATATCTTCTTTATGGATTTCTTTAGATGACATCCATCTACAAGTGATTCAAGGTGCAAATATATTAATGAGATTTAACAAAAATATACAATATATTACATAACAAGTAAAAACAAATGGCAATTATAAGATCTATACATATGAATTGAACAAATATCAAGCACTTACCTCATGTATTTATCCAAGATCATATATAAATTTCCATTACATTGTTGAAGTTCAGGAGAGATAGAGGTAGAACATAACGCAACAATTATAAAATGATTTTTCATTATTTTTCCAAAAGTAGTAAACATAATACACTAAAAAGACATCCAAGATACAAATATATATATAATATACCGTAATAATTACCTAATGAAGGTATTCCAATCATGTGTTTTCATCTCGACACAAATTCACCTTTCTTTGTTATGATATTGTTTATGTTCGCAACAAATCCTGTCGGAAATCGAATTTTTCATATGACTTCTTTTATAGCATTGCTTTGTTTCTTTGTTAATAACCAAGGAAGGGTGCTTAAATTAATTTGGTCTCCATCGCTATTTAATTGAATGACATTTTTCATTGCATGATTGGCTTCCCGAATGTCACTACAAATTTTGACAATTTTTTCTTTGTCATGCCTTCTATCCAATATTTTACATAATGTTTTTTTTATATTCTTTTTGATATGTATTGTATCAAAAAAATGCACAATTTGTAGCTGCTCATAGTAGGGCAACCTACTAAATTGTCTAGGATAAATTTTCATTCCGACATTAATCAGCCTTCTGACCTCTAAGTGAAGCATATGGTTAAACAAATTAATAACAATCTAAAATCATTGTCATCACAACATGAGTAAAACAAAACACAATATAAAAATATAAATTTGGGAAACATAATTACATAATGATAGATAAAACACTCTGACCATGTGTACCTTGACGACACTCTATTATATTCCAACTTACATAGGTGAAGTGACATTCTTCGTGGTTTTGATGTAGTCTCTTTTTTCCCATTGAAAAGATGTTTTTCAGTAGTTCGATACTTATAATTATGATTTTTGTGGAGGAAGTGCTATACTCATCAAACAGCTACTTTCCTAAACTGTGCTCAATGATGAGATTTCATCTGACCACAAATTGGACATGCAAATTCTTCCTTTGTTGAGTTAATCTATAAGATCATATATAATTGATTAAATTATGTCAATTTTATAATTATATATAATGAATATATTATTTAAAAAACATGCATGATATCTACTTCATAAAATTAAATATCGTTAAAGTGCAGTCGAACGTTATAGCATACCACAAAAATGTGTTAGCCCTGGGGCATCATAAATTGTCCATACAAGCATTGCATGGAATTGAAATTATCTTTGTCCTATTGGTCTATAGACATCATACATAGTGATGCCATTCCATAACTTTAGTAACTCGTCGATAAGAGGCTCGATATATACATTCATATCTTTAACTTGGTACTTGTTGAGATGATGGATTGCGCATGCTCTGCGACCTCTAATGAAGGACTTTTAGCCATGAAAGATAATCAACCACAGCAGAAGGTTGCAACAATGGAATGCTGATTAAAGATTCTATTGATACTGGCGATTGATATGATATTGATATGATATGTTACAAAATGAACAAGATGCCCGGACAACAGGGCAAGAGGTAAACCCAATATGCATGAGATGTTGCCATGTTTCTTGATCTAACAACATGCATATCAACATGTCAACCCCTATCTAGATGATCATTAAATTCTATTTATATAAGTCTTGTAGGCTGAATCTTTATCCTACAGTAAACTAGAAAGTAAATACTATCCCATTTTCGTATTTAAACGATTAAAACCCTGAGGGACTCAACGGATTAAATGAAAACCTAAGTTAACTTATGCTAGTGTAATAATTAATTAATTAATTACACCAACAATACTTACCTCTACATGGGGGTGCTGTCACAATAGTGGTTTACAATTTCTGGGAGATTTTGATTTTTGTTGAAATCACATATTTTTAGACAATATAATGATTTTAAATTTTAAAAAATTTCCATTTAAAGCATTCATTGAAGATGGTTTGATCAAACTACCTTTGTGATCAAACCCCTTGGATCAGAACCCCACCTAGGTTTTAAAACCATACCTATAATGGAGTCCTTACACCTATCAAAATGCCGAGCAAAAACCATTTTGATTTACCTTGAGGATCAAGCTCACCCATTTAATTTAATTTTTGTAAGTATGTAGTCCTTATTATAAACTTCTCAAAAATTATAATTTTAAATAAATTTAATTTTATTATTATGTTTATTTTTTATTTCTTGTGAATGTAGGTTTTTCACCAAAGATCAAGCTCTTTGTTCTCTACATGTGGAAAAATAGCATTACTGATTTTTTTGAAAATATGAGTGCAATCTCTATATTGAAGTCCTTGATCCAATAGAAAAAAATAAAATTTAATTTTGATGCATACAAAAAAAGATACACGTTATACGGTCGCGCTATGTCTGAATTGTACTTGGTAAATGACTTTGAAACTTGATTAAAGAAAAAATATTCAATAAGAAACTATCTAATCAAGTGGAAGCACTAGATATCAAACTTACAAATTTAATTTTGAAAGAATTAGAATTTTATCCTTCATGGAAAAAAAGTTATGTGTTATACGGTGAGAGTCACTTTTTAAAAATGTTGTTTTCTAAAAAAAAATAGTTTTTGAGGGAAATGGAAAAATAAGTGCAATCTAATTCCAAAAATTTTGAAAAAAATATATTTAGAATCTAAAGAAAAAATTTCATGAAACTCTAGTTTTCATCATCTTCAAATTACTCACGGTTTAGCTGCTATAGTTGCCTGAAAGTGAAGATTTAGTAAAAAAAAAATATTTCAGTGTCCAGTTTGGCCAAAAATTGTAAACCACTATTGTGGAATCACCCAATGATCGTTGAATGAACATAAAAATTACATAATTATTATAACCATTTTACTGCAATATAGATAAATTAATGTACATGACTCTTAAATGAAAAAAAATTAAGTCACTATGCAACAAATAAGACAAATGAGATGCTACTACGTTAAACAAAATTGATGTAAACAAATATCTGGAACAATCATTTCCAACATTATGTGCTCCATCTTTATTGACATCCATGGAAGAATTTTATTGTTGATAACAAAAATAGGCCACAACGAGTAAATAGATCTCATCTCTCCAAATGGATTGACACTATCGGCTACCAATGAAAGCCTGAGATTATGAGGTTCTTCGTTAAAGTGTGGCCATTTTTTCTTCATGTCCCTAAATGCAGAACCATCCACAAGCATTCAAACAATGTCATCTCCACTTATATTCTGTGCATGGTAATCCATAAATTACGCTAAGCTTTCACACCTAAATAATCGTTGCATACGTGGAATAATGAGAATATAACAAAGAACCTTGTGAGACACCTTTTTTGTTAGTTGATTTGTTTGATATCTACTGATATGACATTTTGGGCATTCTATTGCAAATTCATGTTGTTTATGATATTGTTGTGCCCTTAGCACACATGCCCCGTTCAGAATGGGGACCCTCTTTTCTTTCGCCTTGTCG
>VDFB02375660.1:0-24274 GCA_007258455.2 Sequoia sempervirens | reverse complement strand
ATGGATGTTTTTCTTTCATCTTGAAATTTTGAAATTTTGAGAAATTTGAGTAAGGCATGGCATTTTGGGCGCCCTTCTTGGCTAGAGGCACCAAATTTCTCCAGACTTAATCATTTTTGAAGGTTTTCAAAATTTTCTCAAATTTGAAACCCTGTTTGATCTTTGATCTTCGACTTCCAGATCAATCCGATGGACGAGCTGAATGATTCATCGCGAAGCTTGATCGAATCTGGCAAGATTGTTTTGGAGGCAACTTTGACTAAAACCTTCATTTTGTCCTTCAAAATCATGGGCACCCATCTCCTTCTGGGGCGCCCAAGTCCACCAGTGTTAGCCATTTTTGCTTGATTCTTCATTCTTCAAGTCCTCTTCATTTCCCTTTGATCTTTTGATGAATTTGTGATTCCGGGAGCTAGACTGATCAGATCGACTGGCTGTCAGATTCACTAGATAGCTGAGAAGATTCTAAAGGGGGTCTCCTAGGAGTGGTCTCCTGAAAGCTAAATCTCAGGGGCCAAAAGCTTGGGCGCCCCTAGCTAGCTGGGGCACCCAACTTCACCAAAGTTAGATTTTATTCTGTGTTTTTCATCTTGCTTTTGACTTTTGATGTTTTGCTTATGTTTTTCCTCTTGTTCAGCCTTTGATATCTGATGACTGCCAAATCCAATTGATGTGCTGATGGTTTCGTTGGAAAGCTTGATCAACTATGAGGAAGTCATACTGGAGGCTTCATCTTTAAATCCATCCATTTAGGCCCTCAAAAGTTTGGGCACCTACCTCCTTCTGGGGCGCCCAAATCCTCCAGACTTAGTCATTTTTGCTTGATTTTCAATCTTCAAACTTGAACCTTCATGATATACCTTTAGTTTGATCTGGATTTTCCGGTGATTGACGAGTTTGACGATTTGACAAAGCCATTCATTGCGAAGCTGACTGGATCCTGAAGACATTGAGCACATTTGCAAACGCTAATTGCTGGATTAGATCCTCCAAAAGGTTGGGCGTCCCTACCACTTGGGGCGCCTAGAGTTCCCAGACTTAGAATATTTTTGCTTGATTTTCATTATTTGCATTCTGCCACTTGGGGCGCCCAGAGTTCCCAGACTTAGAATATTTTTGCTTGATTTTCGTTATTTGCATTCTGCCACTTGGTTGAAATTCCTTTGATCAATTCGTGATTCAGGTTGATTGGGTGATCCGATGACTGCGCTGCTGGACTTACTGCAGAGTTGAGAAGATTTTGAACAACATTTCATGGGAGCACATACCCTGATTTCACCATTTGATGCCTTGAAAATCTGGGCGTCTATCTCCTTCTAGGGCGCCCATGGCTTCCAAACTTAGTTTTTATTCTTCAATTTTCACTTTTCTCCTTTATTCCACGTGCTTGAATTTTCCTTGCTCGTCGATGATGAAAAATTCTCTAAGGCATGAAGGTTTAGGTGCCTAGACTAAGCTGGGGCACTTGGAATCTTCAGCGCTAGCCAAAATTTTGCATTTTTCAACTTTTACAACTTCCTTTCTCCATTCCTCGTTCTGCGTACATATCCAGTATTTGAATGTTTGAATCTAACACTTGGCAGCTGACTTCCCTCCATTAATGGCTTCAGAGTTCCCAAAATGCTTTCTAAAATTTAAAAAGTATAATAGACCCACTAGGGAAAAACTAATCGTTTTGTGATTCTGACTGCACCAGCCTGATGAGGAATTATTTTTGACCAATCAATTTAAACCCTAGAAGCCAAAAATTTTATTTTTAGAAATTTTTTCCAGCATCCATTTCGAAAGAAACCCAGAAAAACCCAAAAAAAGTTACTATTTTTGGAAAGTTTCTAAAAATAACAATTTTCCTAAAAAGTAGGGATGAAAAACAGAGATTTGGGTTTTGTAGACTTGGTCGCTCTGAGCAGACCCAAATCATCAGATTTTGAAAATTTTGAATTTTTACCCCTCATGCAAGACATGCAAACCCCAATTTTGACCTTTTTTGATAGATTTGACAAGACGTTTACTCATTTCTTCAAAATGCCTAAGTGTAGCAAATTTTTTAATTTGGAGTACAACATACTTGTTATATTTACTCGTTTGGTGTAAAATAAGAAATTTTTACTTTATGAATGGGTTAGTACGTTACATAACTTCTCCAATATGCCAGATCAACGGAAAAGGATGATTCAACATCGTGTTGCCAATAAAGAATGTCCACCAATCACCAAGAATCAAGACAAGAAACAACCAACAAAAACTCAACCAAAATTGAAATCAAAATTGCAAAGAAAATTGATACGATGCCCCTACATCAAACTCCCTAGAGGAGTTGTTTGTGAGCATAGCTCAAAAAGGGAGATGGGTCGTAGGACTACCCTTCTTCCTTTTCTTCCTAGATATGGCCAACATAGACCATCCATTACACCGTGAGATGATAGTTGTAACTGCATATTCATTCATGGATCCAGGTCCACCATCCATCAAACTTTTCATCCGTTTTCCACACCCCATCTTATCATCTTCAACATATTTCACCCATTCTCGAGATAGTCTCTCATTGGTACCTCTTTCCCATTCTTTTGCAGTTCCCTCCAACAAGAATCAGTGCTAACCTTAGTATAAATGGTGTTTAAAATTTTTCTTGTCTCCTCTACTGCACTGAACTTTTCATCCTATTTGCACATGCCACCTTATCATCTTCAACATATTTCGCCCATTCTCTAGATAGTCTCTCATTGCTACCTCTTTCCCATTCTTTTTGCAGTTCCCTCCAACAAGAATCAGTGCCAACCTTAGTATAAATGGTGTTTAAAATGTTTCTTGTCTCCTCTATTGCACTATGTTCGTTTTCCACATATCTCTTTATTGTAATCGTGGAATATCCATAAATTTTTTTCTCAATTGTATCCGAGGGGTTTAAAAACTGAGAACTTACCTCACCATTAGCGGCTATACCATTTGTCTCACCTCCTGTCAATGCAAGCCATTCTTTCTCAATGACCTCAATTTGAAGAGCTAGGTCATCTTCCACATTCTCTTTTTCTATCTCTACACTCTGTCCCTACAGATTCATGCCCATGCATTCATCGTGGCATTGTTGTTTCAAATTCTCTTATATCTATACACCTGTCATAATACCAATAGTTGTCACAACTTCACAGTCATTTGTTTCAACACATGTTGTTGGTTGTCCTACCCATAAATCAACACTGTTTCCACCCATCCAACATTGAGGAAAATGAAGGTTCATCTCCTTGGCTACTGCTACAACTTCCTTTGACTCCCGTCTATTTATAAACTCCTTTCTTTTTATCATCACCTTACTACTTCTGCTATGGTTGTCCTCTTTTGATTATTGTAAAGGCAACAAGGTATGTTTGAGACCATCCTTCTCAAAAGTGTGGGTGGTATTTCACCCATCATGTATGGAATTTCGGTCAAACTGCCAAGGTCTACCAAGTAGCACATGACACACATCCATAGGCATGATATCACACACAACACTATCCTTATAACTCCCTATTTGAAACTCAACCAAAGCTTTCTCATCTACCAACAACTGATGACCTTTTTGCAACCAAGAAACCTTATATGGTGTAGGATGTATAGTTCTCTTAAGTCCTAACTTTTCCACCATTTCCACGACAATAATATTATCAGTACTACTACTGTCTATGATTAGTTTACAACACTTAACCTTTAGCTTTGCACTTCGTTTTGAATAGAGATTTCCTTTGTACAGGTTCCTGACTCTCCTTCGACAGCTTCAACAACACTCTTTTGAAAAAAAATATTCTCCTAACTTAGGTGTTAAAAGGCGCATGACAACTGAGAGGGGGGGGAGTGAATCAGTTGTCACAAAAATTCAAATTTAAAACTTCAACACTTATCAATTTCACAACCACACTATTCTGTTATTAAGTATGAGCATGAAACACAAACAATAGAAAGTAAATCAACACAATGAACACTGTATTTTTACATGGAAAACCCAATGAGGGAAAAACCACGGTTAGGATTAACTCACAATATAAAGAGATTATAAAACCGAATACAAAGGCTCACTGCCTAGAAGAGAACTCATTGTCCAAATACAAAGGCTCACTGCCTACAAAAAGGACTCACTGTCCAACAGGGAGGCTCACTTCCTACAGATACAAAAGAAAACACACCACAACAATTAACACACATTCATAGCCTTGATCAGAAGATTGCAAAAACCTTCAGCTCACTGCCTTTAGGAATTTAACACAATGAAGTATTGCTGCCTCAACTCACTCACACACACTTCTACTCTTATGATTTGTGGCTTACTTCATCACTTTTCATCTCGCTTACAATTCTTCACAATTCAACTTGCATTTATACCATCTTCAACCTTAGAAACTGTCTCCAAGGTCGGCCACATAAAATTCATTTCATAAAATTCAAATTAGGTTGGCAACTCAACATTCCCACGGTGGAAAGGAATGAGAGTGGACCAATAAATTTTTTTAACCAAGACCAAAAATAATGTCTCAAATCAACCACACGCTTCCTTAATTAAATTTAAATTCTTCAAATGAAGTGTAAACACCAGGTCGACCAAACCTAATGAAAACACAAATGAACATTGATGTACACACTTCCCAACAAGAAGATGACACGTGAATGACACAACACGCTTAATTATGCACGAGAACGAATCTTAGATTCCTTCAGATACATTCGCAACAAGTGCACAAATCTTCGAACACCGAACTTCTTCCATCAGTCCATCTGGACTGTGCGAACACATACAACAACTCAGAAGCATGACTTCTAGAGCTCCAAACCACACGCATCTTTGCTAGAACCCAGAGAACACCATTATAAGACATATGCCAAATCTACAAGATCTGAAGCAGAATAGCAGAGCACTACGAAGCAGAAACATTTCTTAGTCCATAGAAGACCAACTCTGCCAGAACAATTCACACACTAGTGAACGTAACTTTCACATGCCATCAAACCAGAAGCTTCAACTTAGAAGATATCACCACTAGATCACCATTAGCAAACCTTCAGATCTGCACAAGCATATGATCAACACAGGAGAAACGTGAAGCACATATCAGAGCACATTCTGAACACATTCATCACTTTGACTTCTCTTCTTTATTAATTTTCTCAAAAGGACTTGGAAGCTCATCAATTCGGCACATCTACAATGTCATGAAGAAAACTCCATGTGCTCACACATCTCAACAACATCTCAACTATGTTGGCTGACAAATTTTTCCTTCGAAAAATAAACGCAAAAAATGACTCAAAACGCACATATAAAAGAACAAATATCATCAACAATTGAGTCACTCACAATAGTATTTGTAAGTGTTGTTTGTTGTTGATGATATTTGTTCTTCTATACGGGAATTTTGAGTCATTTTCCACATTTATTTCTTGAAGGACAAATCTGTCAGCCAACAGATTTTTGGTGACTCCACTAGGGAAAAACAATAAATAATCGGCGTCCTTTGCCACAATTTTTTTTTAAGGTACCTCCCTAAGGACGGAGGTTGGCGACTCTGCAAGAAGTAATGCACTCAAAAATATTTTGTTCTAGGACTTGTGTTGCTTTTATTTTTGAATTTACATTATGTCATTGACTTCCTCCTAGCCATGAGGGAGTCATTTTGGGCCTCTCTCTTTACTTGTATACTCACCGTTTCCTGAAGGATCAAGGAAGTATTTTCCGAAATTTGATGGAGAAGGTTCCCAGGATGCTGAAAAACACATTTTGGTCTTCACAGTTGCCTGTGGTATTTTGGGGGTATGTGAAGAAGATGTTTTTGTCAGATTATTTATTGAATCTCTTATTGGATCTACCACTGATTGGTTTTGTTACTTAGAAGATGATTGCATAACTGATTGGAATTCATTAAAGGATAATTTTTTGGGAAGGTATAAGGGTCTTGTTGATGAAACCGCTTTGATAGGCCATTTTTTTAATATTCATAAGCAAGAGGATGATAAGATAAAATATTTTGTGGATAGGTTTAATAGGTTGCTTAGAAAGATGCCTACTTCCATTCGGCCAAATAAACAATAACAACTTTGCACTTTCATTTCTTCTTTGCACCCAGATGCTTAGTTTTGTTTGAAAAGGAGTAAAATAAATGATATTGAAATTGCGCAAGAAGAGGCTATCAAAATTGAGGATGATATGATTCAAAGTGGTCTATGGAAGACAAACCTGTTTGGGTCAAGCAATGAAGGTATAAGAAATCCCATCTTACCAAAATCAATTCCTCAGCCTATAGAGTTCAAATACACACAACCTCCTACTGTTGAATATTGTAATCTCTTTGTTTTTGACCTCCAACATTTTAATAGAAAAAGAGAAATCAAGGAAGAAATTAATTCTTATGGAAATGGAAGAATTGAAGCCTATTATTTTTGGTATGAACATGATGAATCTATGGATCACTCAAATGATAGATAAAATGAACAATTCTTCCAAAACGTTGACCTTGAAGTTGGTAATACAAGTGAAGTTGTCTCAGCCTCCTTTTTTGCAATAGAGATGCATTCATTTACTTTTACAACTGATGAAGAATCGCTCAAAAGCACTCAACATGAAGATGAAATTATCAACATCTTATCTTCTGATCATATGTAGGATGAGTATGAAACTTTCATATTTTCAGAGCAAGCTGCTACGAAAATAAGCCTACAAGAAGAAGTTAGAAACAATATTTTTCTTGAATCTTTCCATTTTGAAGATCTTGATACCAAAGATTTTGCTAGGTATGGTGTTGAAAATGATCAAGCAAATGAATGTGCTGAATTTCATATTATTCACCATCCTAATCAATGTATCCATGAGTGAGAGAATGAATTTTTGTGTGAAGAAGAAGTTGTTGTGACTATATCGCAAGACATCAACATGGGTGGTGAAGTAAATCATAAAATTGTTAAATCAAATTTGAGGAAGGAAGACAAAAATGTTTCAGTTGGGAATAGTTTTATTGGAAAGGATGAAAATTCCCAGCTTGGTACATTTCCAGTTTTGTAGGAAATTGATGATCAATTTTCTGATTTACATGATTCTACATTTGTTGTCAGAAAGATAAAGTGTATTCCAGAACACAGTGGAATGTGCGAAACAGGTCAAAATTCAGGATTTCCAAATGATGTAATCGCTTATATTTGTGGTACCAAAAGGAGGGTTTCATCTGATGGTTTGTGTGTGGGTTGTCCAATTTGAGGCCTGCTCTCTTCAGGATGGTAAGAATGAGCATGTTACTAGGTTATACCTGAGGTCATTAGGGCAAACGTCGAAGATATTATGTTAGGTGATATTGGTATGAGTTTTCAAATAGAATAAGTGCACAATGAAGGTTGGATTCTTGAAGATCAGATTACTGATAGAATAGTTTTCTATGAAGTCACTCTTTTCAGTTTAATCAAGTTGGTCACCAGTGTGGCAGTTAGCTGTATGCATGCTCCTCATTTACCCAACATTATTTCACATGGGCTGCTATTTCTCTCAACCCGTGAATGGTTTTGCTTAAATATCGGGTTATCTGGAGGTAGGGTCCTTGGACCATGTACATAGTAGAAGTTTTGGCTATACTGGCAATTTAGTTTCCTTTCCTAGTCTATCTTGTTTTGGCTTGCTTGTTCTTGGCTTATGCCCAGTTCCCCTCCACCTTTCTGCAAGCAGTCCCCCGTCCTACTTTTCTTTCAACTCCGCACCCAATGGACTTGGACTTGTCTACCCCAAAGCTTCTGGAGTTCTCTGCATTTTCTACAAAAATACAGTCCCTAGTCAGAGCCAATGTTACTTGTGAAATTTTAAATTTTAAATTGCAAAGTCCATAAAAAAAATCCTTTGACTTATGCCTTCGTTAAATCGTGATTCCAATTTTTTTTGTAACTATCACAACCCTGCCGCATTGCCTAACCTAACCGCCAGGTTTTGAAATTCCAAAATAACCCGACCATAACCTTCGGGGCGATATTCTATGTAGTCAAGAATATCGGGATTTCACAAAACTCTAGAATTCCCGACTGATGGTTATAAAGTTCTACTTCTCAGCGATCAGGTGGTTTCATCAGGATGCACAACTTTTAAGGTGTCAGTTCATTAAATAAGTTGCACGGTGCCTTTAAGGAATGTCTTCTCAAATGCTTTGAAACGTCAACTTGAAATATAACGTAATCTTTAAAATACTCTGAAAGGACAACTCTTAAATGAGGAAGTTGGAAAAACGGATTTTGTAGCAGATTGACACATTTCTCTTGGCCAATAAATGATCACTTCTTGCCACCAAAATTAAACAAGCCTGCACGCAAGGAAAGGTAACAATATTTTTCAATTCTAGAATTTTCCCAAGATGGTACTTCTTGGTAAGGTTAGAGAATGGGAAGATGAACTTGTGCCTATCATGTAACCTGATTTGAATTGGCCAGAAGAAGAACAATTTGACATCATTTCTGAACTGCGTTTGCTAGCCTGGAAAGAGAAAACTAGCTATGCCGATTATAATAGGGTGATCTTCGTTTTAGAAGAAGAAGAACGTGTTGAATTTTGCAATTTGGTCATGAAGATGCAGTTAGAATTGTTTAGGGTTTTGGAACCTCCAGCGGTTTAGCAACATGCATGGATCTTTTGCGACATGTAATGATAATGTCTTTTCCGAAACTGTTCTTGTCTAGGAGTCTTTTTTCCTTCCGGTCGTTTTCAAGACCGTTAATTTTGTAATATAACATTTTTGGTATGCCTATATAAAAACCTCTGAATTAATGAAAAGAAAGGGGGGGAGAAGAATAGGAAAAGCAGGGTAGCAATTTTGGGTTTTCAACACAGTTTTATTGTACAGAAAGGTGGAGACTTTGAACTCAATTATGAGAATTAAAGAAATCAAGAGATATTTTGAATCTTTGTGTTTATCAATATTTCCTTTGATTGCAACCAAACTATGCTTCTTTGTAATCTCTTTAATGTTTATCTGTTATATCAAGCTGAGTATGTGGTTATTTCTGGAACTTTGAATTTAGGATAATTCGTTTGTTGAAAGAAATTTCTTGATCATTCTTTTCTCATTTCTAATTGTGGGTTTAAGATAAATGAGCTTTGTATCGTTTGTCTACATTATTCTCATTCTGAATTGACCTATCACATTTACTTTCATGGTTATGGGTAAATGTTTGTGTACCTTTTCTTCTTTTTGGTTAAAAGCATACCTAGTTTTCTCATTCATTGCACATCATTAGAAGGTAGCTGCACCTTGTAAAATAAACAAAGAGCACTTACAAATACTATTGCAAGTGACTCAACTGTTGATGATATTTGTTCTTGTATATGAGCGTTTTGAGTCATTTTCTGCATTTATTTTTTGAAGGACAAATCTGTCAGCCAACAAAGTATACATGTACAATCTGCAACATACTGAACCGTGTTGACATCAATGACAACATTAATGAAAACACCATCAAACTTGCTCATAATTGCAACAATCTCCCCCTTTGTCATTGATGGAAACACATGATGTGAAAAACCATCAAAGACGACATCTTACACAATATTCCAGTAGAACACCTTCTCTTCCTCTGCAACTGTTTTTCACATGACTTTCTCTCCCCCTTTGACATCAATGGAAAAAATCAAAAACTCTGATCACTCCCCCTTGGGGGTGCACCCATTCAATTCATATTGCAACAATGAAAACCTTTTCTACTCCCCCTGCGGAGTAGACCCATTCATCAGTCCAGATGAATGAAGAATATGTAAATTCACTGGAATGATGCACCTTCATGTGCACCTAGTTCGGAGGGCCAATGACCCCCAACCTCTCCCTAAGATGCTCAAAAGTATCCTTCAGAAGTGCCTTAGTACATATATCTGCAATTTGTACCTTTGTCGCCACATACTCCAATCTGATTTCATTCTCTAATACCTTTTCTCTCAAGAAATGATATTTGATAGATATGTGTTTAGCTCTTGAATGCATAACTAGATTCTTTGAAATGTTTATAGCACTTGTGTTTTCATAGAAAATAGGAATAGGCTCATCACATATTACTCCAATGTCTTTCAGAGTTTGCTTCATCCACAAAACCTATGTGCAACAAGATGCTGCAACAATATATTCTTCCTCTATAGTGCATAAAGAAATTGAGTCTTGTTTCTTACTCAACCAAGAAACCAATCTACCGCTAAGAAAGAAAGAACCTCCACCAGTACTCTTCCGGTCATCCACACAACCAACCCAATTTGCACTGGTATAAGCACTCAAAGTGAAATCAACACCCTTAGGATACCATAAGCCATAATCCGATGTACCTTTAAGATATCTAAATATCCTCTTTACAACTATAACATGTGCCTCTCTAGGATCTACTTGAAATTTGACAACTAGACATACTACATGCATAATATCTGGTCTGGTAGTAATAAGATACAATAGTCCACCAATCATAGATTTGTATTTTCTTTGATAAGTTTTTGCAGATTCATCATATTTGCTTAGCTTACATCCGGTTACCATAGGAGTACTAACCAATTTGAAGTCATCCATTCCAAACTTCTTCAACAACTCTTTTACATACTTAGATTATGAAATGAATATCCCTTTATTAGTTTGATTCACTTGAATACCAAGAAAGAAATTCAACTCACCAATCATAGACATCTCAAATTCTTTTTGCATTTCTTTAGCAAATATTTTACACATGCCTTCATTTCCACCAAAGATGATATCATCAACATATACAACTACTATCAACATTTTGTTACCTTGCACTTTGAAGTAAAGATTGCTGTCAACAAAGCCTTTGCTGAATCCTTGCTTTGTTAGGTATTTATCCAATCTTGCATACCAAGCTCTGGGAGCTTGCTTTTGTCAATACAATACCTTCTTCAACTTACAAACCATGTCCGGTCTGTCAGATAATTGAAATCCTTTAGGTTGTTCCATGTATACTTCTTCCTCCAGCTCACCATTCAGAAATACTGACTTGACATCTATCTGATACACTTTGAAATCCTTGTGAGCTGAAAATTCCAAAAACATTCTAATAGCTTCCATTCTAACCACAGGGGAAAATGTTTCTTCAAAGTATATGCCTTCAACTTGTGAATATCCCTTGCATACAAGTCTTTCCTTATTCCTTTTAACTCCATTTTCATTTAGCTTATTCCAAAATACCCATTTTGAACCAATTACATTCTTATTCACAGGTCTAGGAGCTAATTCCCATGTTCAATTCTTTTCTATTTGTTGCAACTCTTCTTTCATAGCTTTCATCCAACTCTCATATTCACATGCTTCACTCACAAACTTAGGTTCAATTTTAGAAAGTAAACACAGATTTACCTCAGCTGCTACTTTACTTCTTGTCTTCACACCTTCACTCTTATCTCCAATTATTTGTTCTTCTGGATGATTCTTCTGTACATACTTAGGATTCTTAACAACAGATTCCGGTTCATTCTCTTCTTCTTCTTTAGTCTGTTTTTCTTTCTCTTCTTCTTCCTTCTCCTTATTCTCTTCAGGTACTTGTCCACAAATAGGGTCATCAGGTTCAACTTCACTTATCTCAATAGGTATGCCTATGTCTTCATCAACTTTCACATTAGCACTTTCAACAATATTCCTCAATCTCTTATTGAAGCATCTATATGCTTTGCTAGTAGTAGATTACCCAAGAAAAATTACTTCATCACACCTAACATCAAACTTTCCAAGGTTTTCATCATCTCTTGTAAGGTAACATCTGCTTCCAAATACCTTGAAGTACTTCATAGTAGGAGTCTTACCAGTCCATAACTCAAAAGGAGTCTTTGTGCTATTCCCTCTAATATGAACTCTATTAAGAACATAAACAACAGTGTGTATTGCCTCTCTCTAGTACACATCTGGTACATTTGATTCTTTCATCATGGTTCTATCCTGTTTTTCCTTTCAACTACCCCATTCTGTTGAGGGGTTCTCAGAGGAAAAAATTGTCTCTTTATGCCATGCTGTTCATAGAATGTATTAAACTAACTAAAAGTGAATTCTCCACCTCTACTGGATCTCAAACATTGATTTTCAAATTTACTTCATTCTCCACTCTTGCTTTAAACACTTTAAACCTATCCAGAGCCTGAGTCCTCTCTAAGAAAAGCAACCCATGTCATTTGAGAATAATCATCAATAAGAAGCATGAAATACCTGTCACCATTCAGGCTTCTTGTTCTAGTCGGACCACAGAGGTCAGTATGAATTAACTCCAACATTTCGGTAGTAGAGTACTCTTTTCCCTTAAAGTTGCATCTTGTCTGTTTCCCCAACTGACAACTTCTGCAAATAGTATTAGTAGGTCTTGTGATTCTAGGCAGTCCCTAGACAATTTCTTTTGAATTGATCTTGATCAGATTATCAAAATTTACATGTCCCATTCTCCGGTTCCATAACCAACTTTCATTGACTTGAGATACAAGGCATTGACCATCAACTCCCTTAAGTTGATAGATGTTTCCATGAGTTCTCCTTCCAACAACAACCATATCTCCATTTCTAGATCCTTTTCTAATTTCACAGGTATTATTTTGAAACACAAGTTTAAAACCATTGCTACACATTTGTCCAACACTCAAAAGGTTATGCCTCAAACCATTCACATAATATACATCATTAGTGCTGTGTACTCCATCAAAACTAATTGAACCTTTCCCACAAATCTTAGCTCCTGAATCATCACCAAAAATGACTAAACCACCATCATAATTTTCAAGTTGAGTGAACTTACTTTTATCTCCGGTCATGTGATTAGAACATCCAGTGTCAATCACCCAGTAGTCTTCATCCTGTCTTATTCTTTTTGTTCTCTGAAGCATTCTTTCTTGCACATTTTACAGGGTTAGCAGACACAAATTTGTTTTCCAAAGCTAAAAACAATCATTCACTATCATCAACCTCATTTTCAGATTCATCATCAGAGATTCTGGCTTCTTCTTTAACATAACACTTATTGTATTTCTTATCCTTTCTATCCTTATCTTTATAATCCTTTTTCTTCTTATGTACAACTCTATTCAAAAATCTTGAAGCATAATGACCAATATTACCACAACTGAAACATTTAAAGGGAAACATACGTTTATACTTTCCGGTACCTTTCTTCAACTTCATGGTGAAATTTGCTTCCAACTCATCAGAACCATCACTCTCCGGATCATCTTCAATCTTCATTTTCTTAAATGTTGTCTCTGTCTTTTCTTCTTTCCTAAAATTTCTCATCTCAAATGCTTGCAAGGTGCCAAATAACTGTTCTTTAGTATACTTCGTAGGATCATACATCTCTTCAATAATTGAGATCTTATCACTGTAGCAATCTGGTAGGGTGATCAATATCTTTTCAATAATATCTTCATCGGTCAACTTTCCCCCTTGATTCTTAACTTCATTTGTTGTCATCTCAACCCTCTGGAAATAGCTTGTAAACTATTCACCTTCTTCCATTTTCAAATTCTCAAATTTTCACTTTGCCGCCAACTTCTTTGTCAACTTTACTCTTTCATTTCCTTCATATAGTTCTTCCAACTTCTTCCAGACATCATGAGTAGTATCTAAAGAAAGAACCTTAGTTTGCTTAGTTTTAGATAAAGCACTATAAATAGCATACCTCACTTTCTCATTCTCCTCATAAGCAAAAACCTCATTTGTAGTTGTAGGACCACTTGCCGGAGCAATGTACTTCATCTCAACAACCTTCCAGGTCTTGTAACCAAGAGAAACAATATATCCTCTCATCTGTACTTTCCAATCACTATAATCAGATCCATCGAACATAGGGATCACCAACTTATGCACCATCGGATCTTCCTTAAGTGGTTAAGATCTACACCAAGGACCCAAATATCTAATACCAATTGTTAAAAGGTGCAGGACCAATGAGAGGGGGGGTGAATCAGTTGTCACACAAATTCAAATTTAAAACTTCAATACTTATCAATTTCACAACCACACTATTCTATTATTAAGTATGAGCATGAAACACAAAAAACAAAAAGTAAATCAACACAATGAACAACAAATTTTTACGTGGAAAACCCAATGAGGGAAAAACCACGATGAGGATTAACTCACAATAAAAAGAATTATAAAACTGAATACATAGGCTCACTGTCCAAAAGAGGACTCAATGTCCAAATATAAAGGCTCACTACCTATAGAAAGGACTCACTGTCCGACAGGGAGGCTCACTTCCTACAGATACAAAAGAGAACAAAAGATTCACCACAACAATTAACACACATTCGTAGCCTTGATAAGAAGATTGTAGAAACCTTCAGCTCACTGCCTTTAGGAATCTAACACAATGAAGTACTACTGCCTCAACTCACTCACACACACTTCTGCTCTTATGATTTGTGGCTTACTTCGTCACTTTGCATCTCGCTTACAATTCTTTGTAATTCAACTTGCATTTATACCATTTTCAACCTTAGAAACTGTCTCCAAGGTCGGCCACATAAACTTCATTTCATAAAATTCAAATTAGGCCGACAACTCAACATTCCCATGATGGAAAGGAATGAGAGTGGACCAATAAAAATATTTAACCAAGACCAAAAATAATGTCTTAGATCAACCACACGCTTCCTTAATTAAATATAAATTCTTCAAATGAAGTGTAAACAACAGGTCAACAAAACCTAATGAAAACACAAATGAACATTGATGTACACACTTCCCAACAAGAAGATGACACATGAATGACACAACATGCTTCATTATGCACAAGAACACTTCTTAGATTCCTTTAGATACATCTGCAACAAGTGCAACAATCTTTGAACACCAAAATTCTTCCATTAGTCCATCTCGATTGCACGAACACATACAACAACTCAGAAACATGACTTTCGAAGCACCAAACCACACACATCTTTTCCATAACCCAGAGAACACCATTATAAGACATATGGCAGATCCGCAAGATATGAAGCAGAACAATGGAGCACTACGGAGTAGAAACATTTCTCCCAGTCCACAGAAAACTAAATCTGCCAGAACAGTTCACACACTGGTGAACATAATGTTCACATGCCATCAAACCAGAAGCTTCAACTCAGGGGATATCACCACTAGATGACCATTAGCAAACCTTTAGATCCACACAAGCATAGGATCAACACAGGAGAAACGTGGAGCACATACCAGAGCACATTTTGAACACATTCATCACTCTGACTTCTCTTCTTTATTAATTTTCTCAAAAGCACCTGGAAGCTCATCAATTCAACACATCGAAAATGTCATGAGGACAACTCCATGTACTCACAAGATCTCAACAACATCTCAACTATACATGTACAATCTGGAACATTAATGACAACATCGCCAAAATTTCTCATACTTGCAACATTAGGTTCCTCCTTCCTCAGAGAAATGATCTCGTGCTCTCCTGATTTGCTTGTACCATATGATTCCTCCTTTAAGGCCTTGTGTAACCTCCTTGGCAAGATTTTGGACACTCCCAACTCTTATGACCAACATATTTATTGCACTTAAACAATTTACCCGCAAAACCTTTTCCTCTTTCTTGATACCCAACACATTCAACTGACATTTCTCCTCTATCTTGATAACCTTGTTTTTTTTACTTAAGTTGCCCTCTTGAACTACTTGCCTGTCCATCTTGATGGTGTTGCTGTCCTCTTTCTCCATAGCCTCGTCCTCTACCTTGGCCTTGCTGATTTTGCTTCCTCATCAACTTCTCCTCTACCTTAATGGAAAACTTGTAGGCTTCCTCCAAAGTTCTTAGTGACACTAAAGTCAACTCATCCTATAAACTATATTTCAATCTATTTAGATATCTTGCCACTTTTTCCAAATCCTTTTCACTGTGGCCTGATTGAATCACCAACTTATAAAACTCTTCTATGTATTCTTTTACTGACATATCCTTCTGCATTAGATTCTACAATCTTCTAAAAAGACTGGTTTGATAGTCTGTCGGAAGGAACTTTGTCTTCAATTTGGCAACCATCATGTCCCATGAGGTTATCTTTTCCTTGTTTCACTTTCGTCTTTCAGATTGTACATAGTCCCACCACATCACAGTGTGGCCTTTAAGCCTTGTACAAGAAAAAATCACTTTTCTTTCTTTTGAAATTCCTTCGTACTCAAAGTACTTATCCAAATCATTGATCTAGTCAATGAGCTCTTCCCCATTCAAGCTTCCAAAATACGTGGGGACCTCTATTTTTGGTTCAGCTCCTACATTCATCACCACTTTTATCAACCTTTCTTCCACACCTTCTGGTTCTTCTTGATCTTCGTCCTGAATTGGTGGTTGTTCTTCTTCTCTAGCAACTTTGCTCACATCATCTACAATGATTCCCCTTCATTGTTCCTGTTCCATGGAATCCAACCTTGCTGACAAGTTTTGCAACATCTCCAAAATTCTTTCCTCATGGCCTCTTCGACCACCACCTTGAGCACCTTCTCATGCATCACCTCTTGGCATACTTCTTGGTAGAATTTTTCCCAACTCAACCCTTCCCAATCACTTATGGATCTGATACCAAAATGATGTCACTTTGATTGTAATGGAAAATCAACAACGAACCAACAATAACACACCACTTACCATAGGAGAATAACACTCAAAAAAATTGAGTCATTCCAATCGATTCACCTTCAAAAACTACAAACAAAGATTAACAAGAAACACATGCTATAGGATGCCATTCCATTCAAGGAGCATTGAAAATGGCGATAACAATGAATATCACTTCATTCCTTATTCTAAGAAAGAAAAAACAAGCATGATTATATTAATCTATCGATTGTAGACAAACACATTAAGGACCTTCCCATTTTATTTCTCATTCAAACAATATATTTAGATCTTCAAGCACCATGGAAAGGAGAACAAGTTTCTAATTGTATCAATAAAAAAAAAACTAAGTGCTAAGATGGCTTATCCTTAGCCCATCACTTGATTCCCATTCCTCAAACAAGCGCCCTCCTTGCCAGTTAATCCTTTGACCCGCCCCTTCTCACTCTTCTTGTCTTTTTGTTGTCTATTTACAAGAACATATCGACCTTCTTCCCCCAACCTAGATCACTCTATCCCCAAGCAGATTCTTTAAATAAAAAGATATGGTTCGCTCAACCAATCCACCACCCACGTTTCTCCTCCTTCTAGTTGCACTCACATTATTTTCTCATAAACCATCGACCTGACAGAAAAGACCCTCTCTTGGTTTATGTTTCTTGAAAATTAACCATCCCAATTAATGGGAAGAAGAAGTCTACCAAGGTGGCATTCTCTTTTTGTTTGTTTTTCCTTTCTTTGATGTGCATAGATTGGTCCTCTTCCACAAGCTGTCAATGTCTACTTCTTTTTGGCAGAAAGAATCTCTCCAACTTAAGTGAATCAGTACCTTTCCTTCTCCAAAACGGTTGTAGCTTCTCCAATATTCCAAATCAATGAAAAAGGATGATTCAACATCATGTTTCCAATAAAGAATGGCCACCTGTCACCAAGAATGAAGACAAGAAACAACGAACACAAACTCAACCAAAATTGAAATCAAAATTGCAAACAAAATTGATACGATGCCCCTGCATCACCAGATGAACGCGTAATCAACATCACAAAAAAACAATTGTTACCTGAAACTCATGAGGGTTGCTCATAATTCCTTTTATAGAGACATTAAAGGATGTATTTGGATCACATTGTTGAAGGTTCCATAGCCAAATTCTCAACGGTTTGAGAGAATTTAAAATTCTCTGTTCACTGTTGGTGATTTATGAGAAAATTAACTTTTGGAGTTCTATAGAACTTGACATGAAATGGTTTGGAGGAGGTCTTAGGAATGTTTAGACGCTCATGCTTATCCATTTTTTTGAATTTTCAAGCTTTTAGAAAACAATTATGACTGATGTAGGTTTTCAACCTTGGTACCTGTCCCCATGGCACAATTGACATTTTTCAGCTCCGTAAGGTATAATTTTGATTGAAATTTATTAGTCTGATGCCTTTCCAGTTAGCATCAAAGAGAGAGACATAAGGGAGGCCGTTGATATTGAGGAAAACTTCATAATAATAATAATAATAAATTTTAAATGTTTAGCGCTGAAATGGAAGGGGAGGGATCGACCATAAGGTAGAGAGGGAAGTTTTAAAACTAAAATAAAAAGCAATTAAGAAAAAAGAGGAGTTTGTGCAACTAAGGACCCCACATAGGTGGGAGGAGAAGAGAAAAATATAAAAATGCAGAATAAGGAAGAGGAAAACGCAGCGCCAACATGGAAGAAAGGTAGAGTATAGAGAATATTAAAAAAAATGTAGATTAGGAAATCATGGGCATGCCATGCAAGGAGAGGAGAAGAGGTGAAAGTAACATAGGAGGGCGTGGGAAATGTAGTTTGAAGTAAAAAGGTACAAATAATAGAGAAAAGGTAGAGTTTCAAAGAAACTACAAATAAATATCATCAAATTCAAATGTGCAAATTCATACAAGCCGTGGGTAATAGTGGAGAGGAAAAAATTCTAATGAAAATGAATTGTAGAGCAGAGAGGTAAAAGGAAGCCGTGTCATTTTGTAGGAATGTTGATTAAGGAGGAAAGAGGGGAAAAATCATGTGGGGTATGAATAGGAAAATAATTCTATGTTAAAAATGAATGGAAAAAGATTAATCTAGACTGTGTAACGTTTGGAAGAGGATTCGAAAATACAAATTATGTTGTGTGCTAAGAGAGAGGTAAGGAAAGAGAAGAAAAGTTGCTGGTAGGAGAGTAGAATTTGCAAGACAAATTAAAGTTGCAAATTATACATACCTGTAACCTGTGAAACAAAGAATTTAATAGAAATAGATTGAATTACCTTGTGATTTTAAAATAATTCGAATCTAGATGGAAATGGTATGCCTCAAAAATTTTGTGAAATGAATTGTAAATTATTTACAGATGTCATTTTTCAAAGAAATTGAATAAAGTGATGAAGGTTTGGTTGCAATCTTTGTTTGGATGATATTTAATTTTGGGCAAAATATTGTGAGTTAAATTGTGTTTTTGTTGCAATCTTGTTGTTGCAAGTTGTGTGTTTGTTGTGTGAGAGAGTACTTGTCTTTTGTCAAATGGTATTAGAGCTAGAGGTTTTGAGTGTATAGGTAGAGCATCAAACGTGAGGTAACCTATGCTAAGACCCGCGGGTAGAGGAAGTGCGATTGTGAAGAGCTCGAAAGAATCATTGCATGTGTGCAAAGTCTTGAGTGATTGAGAGCTATAAATTGCAAAGAAAATATTTTTGCAAAACGTGTGATGTGGTAGTGACAAATTGCAACAATGAAAAAAATGGGTATACTTGTGAGGAAGAAACCCATGATATGGGAAGGCCAAAGCAAGTATCAAAAGAGGAAGATCTCTTTGATGTTCGTAGATATAAACACAAGAATGGACAAATTGGAAACATGGTAGTGTGGAAAGAATATCAAGAGTGAAGAGGTTGCATGGAAGGCATGCCATGAGGAAGGTGTGAAGGAAAAGAATGGGGAAGATGAAGAATTGTGTGCAGTAGTGATTGATGAAGTGAAAGATGTAAGAAGTAAGAGAAGAATGTAGAAGAGGTTGTCGAAAATAAGAAGAATGAAGATGCAGCTATGGAAATTAAAGTTGCAGTGATGGAGTGAGGATTTTGCTGCGAATGGTGAAGACAAAGATGATTTGTTGTTAAAGATGTTGGAAATAGAAGAAGAATGGATGGAAAAGATGTATATTGCAGTGAAGGATGAAGAAAAAGATGTTGGGATAGTGAAAGAGAAATAGGTAAATTTAGATTTTAATTTGTTTGCAAAGATGAAATCAAAAGATGCAATTGTAGAGCTGTGTGTAGATGTTGCATGTTTGTGTATAGAAATTATAGAGGATGTTGTAAGAACTTGGTGGAGGTGGTCGGTTAGTGGTGGGATGGATCCCACGAGTAAGGAACAAAGAGGAAAGAGTCTTTGCAAGAGGAGGATGATACATGGTGGATGTAAGTCCATGACAAAGAAGAATGGAGTGCAAATTTGTTGGAGGAAGATGGCGAATGTTCTAGCTAGATGTTGGAAGAGCAAGAAGAAGAAATAACTTTGTGTACTTATCCCAATGATGGACTTCATTGTAGGTTGGTTGCAACTTGGAAGAGTAGTTTGACTACTCAACTCCATCTTTGTGAGCCTATGCTCACAAACTTCCTACCCATTGTGTTTAATGGAGAAGCACCCATATGAACATGCGATCAACATCACACAAAAATAATTGTTACCCGAAATTCGTGAGGGTTGTTCATAATTCCTTTCATAGAGACATTAAAGGATGTATTTGGCTCACTTTGGTGAAAGTTTCGTAGCCAAATTCTCAATTGTTTGGAATAATTTAAAATTATTTGTTCACTACTGGTGATTTATAGGAAAATTGATATCTAAAGTTTTGTAGCACTTGAGACCAAATGCTTTGGAGGAGGTCCTAGGAATGTTTAGGCACTCAACCTTGTCCTTTTTTGTGAATTTTTGAGCTTTTGAAAAAAAGTTATATCCGAAGTTGGTTTTCAGCCTTGGCACCCATCCCAGTGGCACAATTGAAGTATTCTAGCTCATAAGGTATAATTTTGATTGAAATTTATTAGTTTGATGCCTTTTCAGTCAAGAGAGGGACATAAGGGAGGCCGTTGGATATTGAGGACAACTTAAAAAAAGTAATTAGAATAAAATTTTAAATGTTTAGCGTTAAAATGGAAGAGGAGTCGACCATAAGGTAGAGAGGGAAGTTTTAATATCAAAATAAAAAGAAATTAAGAAAAAAGAGGAGGCTGTGTAGCTAAGGATTCCATAGAGGTGGGAGGAGAAGAGAAAAAGATAAAAATGTAGAATAAGGAAGAGGAAAAGGCAGCCCCAGCATGGAAGAAAAGTCGAGTATAGAGAATATTAAAAAAAATGCAAATTAGGAAATCGGCCATGCAAGGAGAGGAGAAGAGGTGAAAGTAACAGAGGATGGCGTGGAAATGCAATTGAAAGTAAAAAAAGTGTAGATAATAGAGTAAAGGTAGAGTTTCAAAGAAACTACAAATAAATATTATCAAATAAGCTGTGTAAATTCATACACATCGTGGGCGGGGCCCAGCTCCTGGCTATCTGCTAAGTGCCTGGCTTGGTCACGAGTTCTAGTCTCCCCGTCCCGTGGTACCGGAGGGCGTGGTCACAAGGCCAGCCGCCCGGCCGCTAAAGTTTACTGTGCACTTATAAATGTGGCACCCGGGATTCCCGCAATTTAAAAAAAAATTCATACACATGTGGGTAATAGTGGTGAGTTAAAATGCTAATGAAAATGAATTGTAGAGAGAGAAGTAAAAGGAACGTG
This sequence comes from Sequoia sempervirens, assembly GCA_007258455.2. NCBI lineage: Eukaryota > Viridiplantae > Streptophyta > Pinopsida > Cupressales > Cupressaceae > Sequoia > Sequoia sempervirens. Next base: position 2,917 of record VDFB02375660.1, on the reverse strand, counting down.
CTATTTTGTAGGAATGCCGAGTAAGGATGTGAAAAAAAAGAGGGGAAAATCGTGTGGAATGAATACGGAAATAATTTTATATTAAAAATGAATGGAAAAGATTAAATTTAGACTGCAAGCACATCCGAAAAGAGGATCTAAAAATATAGATTATGTTGTGAGCTAAGAGAGAGGTAAGGAATGAGAAGAAAAGTTGTGGGTAGGAGAGTAGAATTTGCAAGACAAATTAAAGTTGTAGATTATACATATTTGTGAAACAAAGAATTTAATAGAAATTGATTGAATTACCTTGTGATTTTAAAATCATTTGAATCTAGATGAAACAGTATGCCTAGGAAAATTGGTGAATTGAATTGTAAATTGTTTACAAACGTGATTTGTCAAAGGAATTGAATAAAGTGAGAAAGGTTTGGTTGCAATCTTTTTTTGGATGATATTTAATTTTGGACAAAATATTGTGAGTTAAATTGTGTTTTTGTTGCTATCTTGTTGTTGTGAGTTGTGTTTTTGCTATGAGAGAGAGTACTTGTCTTTTGTCAATTTCTAAGGTATATAGATTTGTGAAATGACATGAGATACATAGACATGATGTTGAGCACTAGAGATACAAGGAATGGCTGTTGAGGAAGAAGACCATAAACAAACATTCACAATTTTTCTTTAGCTTGTAGCGAGCAACTATTGTCCACCATTTAGAACATATGACTTTGTGTTATGTTGATGTGAGAAATTTGTTAGACTAGTGGCAAGGAAAGAAACCAAATCAATAGTTGCAAAAGGCATTTGAGTATAGAGATAAAGGTCATAGAGAGGAATATCATGTAAAGTAAGCTCATTTTCTAGAGTCTTGTGACAAGGGATATTGAAGAGAAATCTTCTAGAATGTGGTGTTGAACAATGTTTGATAGAAGAGAAAAACATGTTTGACTCCCCCACTAATATAGTATTGATGAAGTATATTTTGGTTTGTATTTGGGAAGTGGCTAAGCTTCTAGTTGTGATGATGATTCACAAACTTGTTCAAATAGGTGCTGGAAGTACACTCCAAACAATATCAAGGAGAGCATTCCAACACAAAGAAACTCAATATTCTACAATAGGAGGTGGCCTTAGTCTAGGAAAATGCCACAAGATTATTGAAACTCTAATGTATATTTCTTACGCTAAACTATTCCTGTTAGATTTCATTAAATGACAAAAATTACCTATATTACAAAGGATGGGAATGAAAATATTGGTATCCTATGAGGAGTCCCTAACATATATAGTACTTTGTCACAACATCTTGATGACGCTTAATAGCAACCTTCCTTGTGTCTCCTAGGTTCCCATCTATATTCCTGTGCATGTCTAGGTTTATTTATTCATTGGGAACTTTAGGAATTTTTCTACATTGTTAAACTTTTACTGTCTGCCCTTTAGATCATTTAAAACCAATGCAAAGCGTCATTATGTGCCTTTCTAAGAACAATGGATATTTTTGGAGTTAAAATGATATTGTTTTCACTCAAATGTCATATTTTTATACAAAATATTATATATATATATATTTCTCAACTAAATCTATGATAAAATTGAAAAAGCAAATGCCCCTATTAATAATCAAGGATTACAAGATAATGTTTTATATTTATGTGGATGTGTATATCAATAACTTATAACTTCTTATTAAAGATGGATGAAACATAAAAAAAATCTCCCTAGATGAGAGTTGTGATGTAGGACTGAATGTTGAGTTGTAAACATATTTCAAAAATGGTCAATAAAGGTCCGATTATTTTTGTTTATCAAAAATATAATATGTATTTGATTGGTGAAACCATATAGATCAAAATTTGCGAAATAAACCCATAACTTAAAATTAAAGATTTTGAGATATATATCCTCATATCAGAAGTGTTAACTTAACAATTTAAATACGTCACTTGAATGTAAAGAAATGATATTACAATTATAAATTATTTAAAAAATATTTTTATATATGTAAATATTTAAAAATATTTATATGTAAATAAAACTATAAAATGACTATATCTTATAAATATTGTTTTCTCACTTTTATTGAAGTGATTACAATTATAAAACATTAACTCTCCCATCACATACATCACATCAAATTATTATGATTTACAATTAACTTTCATGTTCCAATATGAATCAATTTTGTACATATGCTCCATATTTGAGAGCTAAATTTACTAGAAATACAATAATAGGTTTTATTAAATTTATTTATTGTTAATATTTAGTAAGATTACAATATTAAAGTATATCAATGAATTCGTAATGTTTTTAAAGAAATATATGTATGCAAAATTGTTATTTTTAAATTAATGAACAAAACATAATAATGATGAAAAGATCATATTAAATTTTAATTGAATTAGATAAAAGATATTTGATATTAAAGTTTTAAATAAAATATTTAATATTTTAATATATTAAATTGTTATATAAAATTAGTTTATTTTAATATTTTGTAGCTTTTATTATTATTGAAGTTATGCTCGGCTTAAAATGTTAAATAAAACTTTATTATATTTAAGAAAGAAAATAGCCGTAGTTTTTAATTATATTACATTTTAATAAGAAATCCAATTTTATGTCTATTTACTTACATCACTAATACCATTAGATGTGTATTTTTCTTGTTATAACCATAAAGTTTTATACAATTTTTCTTTTTGCATGATGAGTAGTCTTTCTTTAATTATATATTTAAATTGAGTTAAACTAAGATTTAGTTAATGATTAGATGATTTTTTTTGAATAGAAACATAATATACATTAAGATGGATGAAACATTTTAATAACATCTATGTATTTAAGTAGCTATATAACAAGAGTCACAACAAAAAGAACACCATGTCTATATGATTACATAATTGTTGGTGTTTCAATTTGCACCTCTGGAATG
>VDFB02375659.1:0-29710 GCA_007258455.2 Sequoia sempervirens | reverse complement strand
TTTGTTTATGTGTACATGTTGAGTAGAGGCCAACTCATGTGGGTTCAATGTGATTCTTATGTGTTTGTAAAATTTAATTCCAGGCCTATAGGACTATGTATAGGCTCCTAAATCACTTACTTGTGATAGACATATCTAGGTCCACTTGACTAGTATTTGTGAACCCTTGTGATTTGTAGATTATGAGTACATGACTATAAGACCTTCCACATTTCAAAACTAAGTCTAATATTGGCGTAGTAGCAAGTTGTCATTGGACTATGCCAATGGAAAATGCTTGGAGCTACTATGGTTGTTCTCTCACCAAGCCCACCAAGGTTAAACAACTTGAGATGTGATGGAAATTCCTCTTTATTTCTATTGGTTGTTCTCTCACAAGACCCACAAAGGTCAAACAATTTAAGATGCGTTAAGAACTCTTGATTGTGTCTATTATTTGTCTCATCATAGATTCACCAAGAGTGTCAAATGTCTTGTGAGTGTTGGGGCATATTATTGTTTGTTGCTTGCTTGAGAGTTGGTCCATGCATTGAATATATCCTCACCTTGTTCTTATATGCCTTGGTGCATAACATCCATTACTATATCATAAGTAAGGTTTCTCTCATGTCAACATAACAAAAAATTCAAAAATAATCAATCATACATAATCATGCATCCATTTACCCATATCATATTTTTCACCTCTTATCACTTCTCTTATATCAATTTCTCCTTTCATCCTCTTTTTTCTTTCATCATTCTTATCTTTAATATGACATTTTCTTTACCTCTTTTCTTTTGAGAGCTCACTCATGCAACTTTTGCACAAATAACCTCTCAAGGGGGCATCATCTCACCATCCAATATTTCATTATTTTTTTCACTTGACTAGGGCCTATCATTATTTTCTCCATCTTCTAATCTATTTCTTCCTAGCTACCCATATTTTCTTTGAAATTATGTTACTTTAAACATTGTCTCAAAGAGGGGAAAATTGTAGACATTGAAATAATTTTTCTTTCATCCATCATTTTATTTATTAATAATATTCATCGTTATCTTATTATTATTTATTGTCATCTATTATCCTTCATAATCATTTAATTATATCATTCAAATATTTAGTTAAAATGAGATAACATTATCCATCAAACTAATTAATTAAATCCACTCATTTATCCACATTATCCATCAATAAATTAAATAATATTAAATTCCACCTAATATGCACCAATTGTTCATTTAATAAATAATTACATCTTCAAATTTCATCTTGTTTAGTTAACTAATCAATCAAAGTTAGTTAACTCATCAATCTATTCAATTCATTCATGCATGCAATATTGCACTTCCTCACACAATTAGTTCACTCCCTCATGCAATCAATCAATTCTTTCATGCACTTATTTCACACTTCTATGTACTTAGTTAATTATTTCATGCAAATAGTTAACTTCATCTAACTCACTCATCAAAGCCAATTGAGTATTAATTATTATTATTTTAATTAAAAATTAAAATAATTTTCAACTCCTCCATGATTTCGACCTCTCCATATTGACTCCACAATCCATGCAATCCAAGATTTAATCTTATCCATCTATTTCTATTTCCAAAATTATATAAATTTAGCCTCTTATTCATCATTTGATTATCTAGTTCTTAATGCAACAATATTCTGTTATTTTTATCATTCAAAGAATGTTAATTTTATGCTACAAGAATTGAGAGCATCCATATACATACTTTGAATAAATATTATTTATCTTGAGTTAAATAGAGGTTTCTTTGAATACATTTTTTCTCATCATTCAATCAAAGGTTTGCTTAGATAAAGTAGTGTTTTAAATTCTATTTTTAATGTATTTATTTGTTTTCTTTATTTTCCTTACAAACACTAAACAAATAGCTTCTATCCAAAGCATTTGATGAAGATATCAACGTTGAGAAGGAAAAGTATAAGCAATTATAGGTAAAGTTGGAGAAACTATATAGTACTTTAAATGAGTATAAACATAAGCTAGTTGTAGTAGAAGGAAGGGAATAGAGTAAGACCAAAGAAGCTATCACCTTGCACCAAAAGATGGATGAGCTAAGAAAAAAGATAAATATATGGAAAATCAAGTCAATAATTGCATAAAAAATTATACACTCGTAATCAAAATCTCCTTGATATCAAAGCTATAATGTAAGGGCTAACAAGGGAGAATGATAAGAAATTATTACAACAATAAGTAAAGATATTGGAATCTTAGAGGATCAAGTTGCTAAGGTCAAAAAAAATTCTCGACACCTATCTTATAAAATATTTATGTTTGTCTTACTAGGAAAATATATCATAAATCTTGGTAAGAATATAATCTACATTGAAATTCACTGATTTGGCACTCATTGAGCCTAGAGGTAAAGGTTGAGGTGGATGAAGTAATCAAATTATTGGCTTCTATGATGATGAATGCAAAGAATTTTGTCCAAAAGTTGTATAATCTCCAAAATTACTAATTGAGTGAATTGACAACATAAGAGCAACTGCCATAAAATTAATGAGATCCTATGCAAAAAAAAGACAATACAAATTGTGACTCTCAATTGATATTTCTAAGATAGATAATCAAGAACATGAAATATCACATAGATTCACTTTCAAACAATAATGGTTGTCACCACTTGATGATAATAATAACACATTATGAAAATAAAACATTATAAATTGCTTAAAAACAAAGAAATAAACTAACTAATCATTCTTTGAAAATTGATCTTAGACTTCTAACATTGAAAAGGTCAAAGTGGTGTTCAACCCATTGGCATGGTTAGAAGTACAAGCAAAGAGCGCATTGGAAAATTTGTAGAATGTTTCTTATAGAGATACAATCCAATTGTAAGCAAAGCATTTAAGCCATCACAGAGCTACCATCTATGAAGAATAGGTTCCAAAAATTCAAGTCTTGAAATTCCCTAAAAAATTGTATTTCTACTTTGAGCAAGACCTGTATTGCCCACAAACCAAAGATTCTAGATTCCCACCTTTCCCCTAGGTGGGAAAAAAAACCCTAAAATCCACCAAGAATTATAGTATAAAATATGGATAGATGAAAGAGCTTTGTAGCTAATTGGCTCTCAGGAGGAGGATTTCTATTGCGGAGGGCGAAGAATGGGTTGGCCATTTTGAAAGTTACATTCCCACTTCTCTTTATGTGGGTCATTCCAATTCCATGTCAGAGCCCCCGGGTGGATATCACCATCTCCCTTGCCTCTGCAATGTAAGATGTGTGGTCTCCATTGGTTGGGATTGACTTTGGTCACAATCGGCCAGATGAGGGCCTCCCACTTTTAGGTGCTGTCATGAGCCTACTTTGTCACCTAGACTGGGCTTTGCTCTCTTGTACCCAAAAGGGGTGCGAAACCCACTTTAAGTAGCTGGGATTCTACCGATGATCCCCTTGACTATTCTCGGGCTTTTTCCTTCTATGGATGTTCCCCTCATTTTAAGGAGGAGCATCCTCACTCCTAGTGCATGGATTTGGCTCCATCCTCAAGGTCCCATCGTGCTTATCCTCCTGCGTGTAATGAATTCCTTCAATTTCCACCTTTGTTTCTACCTTTAGGTCTCTTTCTTCTTTTGATGAAACTATTGCTCTCTCTTTATTGTCCCTCCTCATTCCCTCTCTTTGTATATTATTATATTCCATGGGTCCTAATTCCTTTTTAGATGGGTTTAAAATTCTATACTACTTTGATCTTTTATCCAGCAGTCATGTGCCAACCTTCCTCACCTCCTCCACCCCATCCCTACATACTGGATAAGTCCCATGGGTTGATAAGAACAATACCTATGATAATGGAAATAATATAATGCAAGAGATAGATCTCAAATAGCACAAGATATGTTTGTGGGCCGATATGCCCTAATATCTAATATATGTTGAAATAGAGAAAACGCTTGAGGTAGGGTAAAGCCATATTGTAGAGTATGAAAAGTGAACTGTCACGAAGGATAGTCAAATCCTTCAAGGATCCAAGTTTTAACCCTCCACTCATGTAAGCCTTCAAGTAACTATGACCTTCAAGTTTTCCTATTAATTAGTTGAATATGTGTTTTAATAGACCACATAAATTATTTGGACTCTTTAGACTTCATAAACCAAAAGTATAGAGTACAAAGGTTTCTTCGACAATATGACAAACTATCTATCTAGGACTAACACACGACTATCAAACAATAGCACGCCGCGTTGATTTCTCGTACATAAAGAAAACAAAAATTGTCATAGGGAAACTTAGAACACTCTGTACAAGATTCTAGACATGACAAGAAATAAAAGATGATCATACAAGTATAGAGTAACTTGAATGAAAATATTAAATTAACTTAAATAAAAATGACAATGAAGAGTTTAGAACATCACCAAAGATATCCAACAAGATCAAGACTCTCTCTAAATAGCTCCTTCACTTATACCTACACACATAAGACCAAAGAGAGGGGTTGTGTGGCTGTATAGGAGTTTTCCTTAGTCAAACCCCCATTTTGGTGTTCGCACCTCCACAAATAGCCTTAGACAAGATGATAGAAATAGATATGAAACCATGGAAAGAACAATATGCTAACAAAATAAAAATAGTATGCTTAATACAAAATCTTGAAGAGTTGCAACTCCCAAACATAAATGAAAAGTAGCTTGCTAGTGCAATGAAGAAGCAACACGAATCTTCAAGATGACAGTGACTTCTTCGGATGGAAGTGACAGAGTTTTGTGAGATATCTCTGTGATTGCATCACAAGTAGAACAATGGAGTTTTCTTTGAAAGCTATCAATGAGAGAGAGAGAGGGATAGAGTTTTTTGAAAGATACACATCTAAGAGAGATGTAGAATGCTCAAGAATTATGTTCCCTTCAAAAGATCAAGATTTTAGAGGAAGGAGGGTTCTTAGTTCAAAATTGCATGCCCGAACAGTCCTCGATGAGAGCGCAGGTTGGCAAAGGCATTACATTGCCAAAACATGGCAAGTGTAACATCCTAACGACTAACACAATCACATATTTTTGTGGAATGCAAGCACGGTATGCAAATGTCTCCACGACACACACCTATCTAAGCGAAAATCAAACTTAACCATCAAGGAGTTGGACATGCCATGTGTTGAAAGATGGTTTGGATTGAAATTGGGATTAAAGAGCATAATTATCTTAATTATACTAAAGGGTAAGGCGTATGTAATGTGAGATTGCATAGGATGTAATTTACAACATTACACATACAATTCTCCTTATCAAAGAAGCCACTCCACACTATATCTCCAAGAGATCCCAAATACAATATCATACTTCACACATATCTTGCAATAATAATCATCTCCTTTATATATGCCTCCTAATAATAAAATGGAGGGGTAATCCTAATGAAGGCCTACTCAACTTCTAATATAATTAATTACACAAGTTATAAACATGACTCGATATAACTAACTTAAAAGATGTGTGCCACATGTTGGCATCTCCATCCATCCAAATATATTATAATATCATATCCCTAGGTACATAACAGTTGTATAGGTTCAAGACCTTGCTTTTTGTTTCTTTTGGGTTCCTTGCTTCAATCAAAGGCATTGCTAGTCTTTGTTTGATTCTTTTTTAGTCTCACCTCTGGTGAGATTTGTCCCGCTTGCCTTAATGGTTGTTCTATATTGGGTTCGGGCTCTTCTTGCTTTATCTTAATCAAAACAATTGCCTTGATCCCTCAACTTGGATAATGGATAGTGGTATGTGCCAAAGTTGAGTAGTGTGATCAATAATATAATGCTAAGAAGCTCAACAATGATATTTGATATTCATATTATAAATGTGAATTTACTAACTTTATAATGCAACGATAGTAGGGGAGAGGGGCCAGTAGTTGAATGATTTAACTTTATGAGCATGTAACCATTACATGAAATATCATAGGACCTCCATTTTTTTTAGAAATGTGAATTGGCCTCTTATCTATCTACAACTAAGGTTTGGAGGTGCGACTCATCACACAACTTGACAATTTAGCACTTCTAGTGAGAAGTGTCTTAACAATTAAATTTTAAAATTTCAATCGAAACTTAATCATGGTATCCCTAGTAGTTGAACAAAAAAATATCATTTCTTGTTAGTAGAATAGATCATATTTTTATTTAAAATATAACTTATATGCGACCTAAATGGACCAAATACCTATTGGTAACCATAAATATTTGTTATTTCTAAATTCTATATCTGATACAAATGGACCAATAGTTGAACACAAAAAAATGTATATTGTTATAAAAACAACACATTATTATTTAAAATACAACTTATATCCAACAAAAATGAACCAATAGTTGAACACTAATTTTTTTTGACAATCCTTCACATCTCATGGAAAAATACAAAATATTTATTGTGCTCACCTTTTACATTTGTGATAGGACAAACTATTAATATGAAATACTCCATTGCATATACATTGCTACCCCAATAGTTGTATACATAAGAAACATTTTTTTTTCAATATGAAAACAATACTTGTTTAAATGAACACTTTATTTTATAAATTATACGATTATTTCACTTGTTAATGAGCTCTTAGTGGATGGTTATGATATTTTATTTGAAACAAAAAAGTATTTATTTCACTTGTTAATGAATGTATGTATGTTTTTTTATATAATATTGATAGGTGTTCATATGTTCAAGTATAGGTTCATCTTGACCAATGTTTGGTTTTTTTTTATTTACTTGTAGACTAATTATTGAAAATATATAGTATGACTAGCACTTGCACCTAAAAGAGGTTCAAGGATTACACCAATAGAAAATATATGTATGTTAATAATTAAACAATTAATAATTAGTGCTAAATTATGAAATGAAATAAACTTAAACAAATCTAGATTTTTTCCACTTAGACAAATCTAGATTTTTTCATTAGAGAAATTGGGTATTATTTGATTTTAAAATATTTGCATGCAAGTGTAAAACATAAAGCAATGCAAATGAAAAAGGAAAGTTGTCGTCAAATTGAAAAAAAAACACTGCAAATGAAAATAGAATGTTCCCATCTAGTTGGAAAATCAATATGTATGTGGCTTTTACATGATAAATGAGATTTTAACAGTGAGTAAATCTTGTTTACAGGTGTGAGACAGGTTTACCAATCAATTTTGGACTTGCAAGTCCAAAGGGAAAGCCTATCGGCTAAATATGTTACACTACTAGATATTACTAGCACTTGCACCTAAAGGAGGTTCAAGGATTACCGCGATAGAAAACTATATGTATGTTAATATGTTAGAGAGTATGTGTTTGTGTATGGATGTGCTGCATATTCTAGTTGGATGTGGCTGGATTAAACATTTAATAATAAGTGCTAAATAATGGAATAAAATAAACTTGGACATAGATTTTTTAAGTATTTATCTGATTATGAAATATTTGCAACAAATTTAAAACATAAAACAATGCAAATGAAAAAAAGAAAGTTGTCATCAAATTGACAAAAAAACACTACAGATGGAAATATAATGTTCTCATCTAATTGTCAAATCAATATTTGGCTTTTATGTGATAAGTGAGATTTTTGGAGGCTTTTACCATTAAAGGGCAGCTGGTTTACCATTAAATGGCAGATGAAACTTGTTTTCCAACGACTCAATAGTGGTTGCAGATGCGATACTTATTTTAGGCTCAAATCTCATACTATATGTAACCTGTCGACTAATAAACACAAATGCTATAACAACAATTGAACCCTAATACAATAGTGGAAAGTCTAATAACTGTCGATTAAATTTAGATTGAGCCACTCTCAAAACTTTTTACCATGCCAAAGTTCATTTGGTTCTTCAGTTTCAGAGGACCATCACATGTGAGCAAGATCCAATGACCCTCAGAGTTTCAAAGTGGGTGTAAATATTTTTAAGAAGGAACTTCAAGATCGGTCACTTCCCTCCTCGTCCCATCGGTCAGACCAGAGCGCAGATCTAGGATATATGCAGGCCAGGGAACCAGTCCGGGGAAAAACGATTGCTCAGCCAATAAATACATAAGTAGAATGATCTCATTGGTGAAAGGCATGGTAATGATCCTGCAAGTTTATTAAGTTCGTACTCAATGTGGGGTGACATCACCATGCAATGATGTGGCCAGCCCTTGAAATTCCAAAAGATGTCAGAAGTTTTTGGGATTCTGGGGACTGATTAAAATTGATCCAAAGGCCCACAAAGTTTCAAAAATTCTCAATATGTCAAGAGGAAAGGTCTGTGATTGGTTGAATAAGTAGTTGAGTCATCAACAGTAGGTCCTGACTCTTGTTTTACTCTACGTGGGTGATATGTAAGCAAGGGTTTTGTGTGTTCAAATTAATCAAAGGGAGGTCCCAGGGAAGCTCTATTGTATATGCATTAAGTATGTCACAAACATTTTCAATCGTGAGAATATCGAATGATATAGAAGATTATGTGGTCCTCCTAATCTCAAAAGGAAATTGTGTGAATTATTAGCCAAGACTTCTAAGAGTCTTCAGATCGAAGGTGCAAATCCCACAACCTACCTTCTGCCAAGGAATGTATACCTGCTTGTTTTGCCACCCATTTCTAGTGCTTGAATCTCAAAAGGAACCATCCACAACAAACGATGGTCATTTGAAGTTGTCTCTTAGACATGCGCCCTCCAAATATAATGAAATTAAGATCATCAACAGGAGTAGTTGTTAGCTTTGAGTTTCTCGCCATGTGCTCACAGTTATTGAACATTTCAAATGGGGTTTCTATGAGTCTTTTGGGGAGATTTCAATTATTATAGATGTGTTTTTTCAATAAATAAACACTTTATTCCTAGAATAAGGTTAGATTAGATTGTATGAAATAATCTAGTTTTATTGTTTCCAATTAGGGATGGGCTCTGTTCAGTTTTGAAATAATCAAGAAGTAAACCCTGTTGGCTGATCTTATATGTACTCTGCTTAATCTATGGATTATAGGACATGGTAAAAAATTTAAGATCAAAGGGAGAAAAATCTATTATAGCAGATTATTTATCTTAGTTATTTATTTTAGTATTTTCTTTAATATTTCTTATCTTTTTTCTCCTATCAAATTAGCATAGTCAAAGTTGCAAGCTTTTATTCTCATATATTGTTTTGCAATAGTCTCATGTTGTAAGCTTCCCATGTCCAGTGTTCTATGTGGTACAATTATAGTAAAGAGAGCTACTAAAAATTATGAATTTTGTAGAGGCTGCTCAATAATATATAAAAAAAATTCATCCATTTTTCTACATAATTTCACTTTTATAGTGAGTTGAAGTTATGGGGAAGAGTTTTCATTGAGGTAAAAAACATGATGAAGTAATAATTTTTAGTAGCTCTCTTTTATGTACTCTGCTTAATCTATGGATTATAGGACATGGTAAAAAATTTAAGACCAAAGGGAGAAAAATCTATTATAGCAGATTATTTATCTTAGTTATTTATTTTAGTATTTTCTTTAATATTTCTTATCTTTTTTCTCCTATCAAATTAGCATAGTCAAAGTTGCAAGCTTTTATTCTCATATATTGTTTTGCAATAGTCTCATGTTGTAAGCTTCCCATGTCCAGTGTTCTATGTGGTACAATTATAGTAAAATCAAATTTAAACTCAACAGTTTACACAATAGTTTCTTTAACAAATGAGTAATGTTTCCATTTTTTAATAGTTTGAACTAATGCATATAATTCTCTATCATAAACAAGATATCCTCTATTTGCTTAAGTGGCAAACATCTAAATGATAAAAAAATGTCTTACCAAATTGAAAAGAGATGACAACCACGGCATATTCACTTACATCAGCCTTCAAGTTACAAAAAGCAAACACAAGAGTGTCATTAATACTTCATCATGTTTTTTACCTCAATGAAAACTCTTCCCCATAACTTCAACTCACTATAAAAGTGAAATTATGTAGAAAAATGGATGAATTTTTTTTATATATTATTGAGCAGCCTCTACAAAATTCATAATTTTTAGTAGCTCTCTTTAGTGTAGGCCAATCCATTATAACTTACACTTTTAGAAGAATCTATTCTCAATTCCCCAATGGCTATCAAATTCACTTTTTTAAAATATTAACAAGAATTTTTATATGGATGAGATGTTCTAACTATGTTACATTAAAAACTAGGATGTCATTTCGATGATACATTCATATGTATATAAATAAAAATATTTAATATATCATTCACGAGCCTTATAAAAGAAGATGGTGCATTATACAAAACAAATAGAAAAAATCATCATTTGTTTTGAAGGAAATTTTCCAAGTAGCTTCTTCCTTCCTATGCAGCTAATGATAATTTAAGATCCAACTTTGCAGAGTACTTTGCATGTTGAAGTTGGTCCAAAGAGTCATATTTCTAGGATATTTATTTGTAATAGCGATCTTATTTAGTTCTCTATAGTCGATATGCATCCTCCAAGAATCATTTTTCTTTTGGATCATTACATTAAGTGAGCCACAAGGTAAAGTACAAGGGCATACAACCCCTTATTCTAGTAATCTTGAAGTTATTTTTTGACCTCATTACTCTCTAAAAGTGATTGTAATATAATGTTTGATAAAAAAGATTTAGATAGGAGTTAAATCTCATGTTCCACCTCTCTTCTTGGTGGCAACCCCCTTAGCTCAATGAATATTTCTCAAAAAAATAACAAGATTTTATCCAAGACTTTCAATTTAGAGTTAGTCAAAGTAGAATTACCAAATCCATTTTTTATATTTCAACAAAAGTAAACAAAATTGCTTAGTCTCTTAAATTAATTTTATAGCTTGATTTGAACTTACTATTGTAAATTTTGCCTCGCTTTAGAACTCCTTGATATATTTGATTTAATCTTTAACCCATTTTTATTTTTTAACATTTCTCAAAAGAAACATATCTCTAACACAAGGATGGATTACTAAGCACTTTGTACAAGCATAAAGATGAATTACATATGCAACCATTTCATCAATGTATTGCGAACTTACACCATATTGAAATTTGCACTTTTTGGTTATCTATATTTATGCCCCATTTTCCAAACAACCTAAAGGATATGGGTGAGCATGTTCATATGTTTGAAGACCAAGCCTCTTTTAACCATTTCTTCTAAAATTAGATTGCATTGTGAACCAAGATCTACCAAGGCATTAATTGTCTTCTTTAATTGTAGTTTCAATATAAAAGCTTGTTCATCTCTTTGATTTCATCTTTAACGTTTGTGTTGGGTGATGTACATCTAAGCCAACCATCTACATCAAAACTATCCTCTATATGGAAAGCATCAAAGAAGAATTATATTTGCATTCATTTCATTAATGGGTTGTACATTTATATCATATTCAAATTTACATTTATTTATACATGTATTTGACATCTTTTTTGCCCAACCTAAAGGACACGAGTGATGATATCCCTATGTTTTAAGACCATGCTCCTTTAACTACTTATAAAATTAGATTGAATTGTGAATCAAGATCTACCAAAGCCTTAACAATCATCTTCTCTACTTATAGCATCAATATAGAAAGTTTGTCCATCTATTAAATTTTATCTTTACCTTTTGTGTTGATGGATATGCATTCAAGCCTATCATCTACTTCAAAACTATCTATTTCAATTTCATCTTGTATTGTCACTATGAACTATTTAAAGTCCCCCTTTATCCTTATTTTTATTTTAACACAACTTTCAACATTTTTACATGTCCATCAATTTTGCAATGACTAAATATTTTTTTACTTCATCTTTCTATATAATAATATTAATCTTTTTAACTTTTGTTGTGTATATCCTTTTGTTTGGAAGATTCATTGCCTCTCTTATTCTCCTTTACACCATATGTTTTGCATGTTTTATTCAAGTGTTTAGGATTTGTTGTTACCATCTTCCGATGAATGTAGGTGTGGATCCTACAAAAAAAAAATATGTGGGCACATCTTCTACTTTCAAACCCTTGTTATTCAACATGGCTTGCCTCTAAAACTCTATAATATGATACTCCATGTTTTGTCCACTTATCTATAATACGAACATTTAATCTTTTAATCAATTTTTCAATCCACTAGAATTAAAATTCTTATATATTAGATTCTTAAATTCTTTGCAACTACTTACAATAAGCTTTTCCTTAAATTCTTTACAACTACTTACAATAAACTTTTTCTTCTTTTCACAATTAACTTTATAATTTTTCCACCATATGAGAAGCATAACCTTTCATTTTGAATACTTATTTTTCCCATTAATTTTATGTACACTGCAATATACTTCCATTTGTTTTACTCTAAATCTAACAATTCCACATTAATTTGCCTATCAAAAGTTTAATTTCAATTTTTGTTTATACTTTAAATGAGACTCGTTCCATGTTTTTCCCCTTCATGACTCCTCCAAGGAATTCACATTTCATAAATCATTAACAAGTGTTTGCTCTTGTGCCATCATCATTTGTCTTGACTTGATTTTCTATCACATTTCAATGACTTTCTAATGTGGCCACACATGCATTTTATTGGCTTTATGTGTTCTAACAACTGTGATAGAAAAGTACACTTCATGATCCACAAAATCGAAACCACTTCAATACCAAAATGATATTTACATTCTTAAAATAATAGAATACAAGAAACCAAAAATTAATTATTTTACCATTCCGCTTGCTCCTCCAAATGTCAGTATTAAAGACAGTTGATTGACGTAAAAAGAATTAAAAATACATGCTAGAAATGAATGTATCAACACAAATGATTCAGAAATTTTGCCCTAAAAACCCCACAAAGGAAAAAACTAGCTTTGGTAGCAAATTTCTCTTCTACTCTTTATACAATAAATTGAAAGAACCAGGTACAAAAGGTGAATACAACAATATTTTTTTTGCTTAACTATCTTATCAAACCTCTATAAATTATGAACTAAATTTTCCTATTTCTCCTCTGTATTGTCTATCTAGACATCAAAATGCAACTTTGACCATATTAATTAATTAATTAATTAAAAATCAGAATACATGTTTTTTATTTTCAATTAATTAATAAATACGGTCAAATATGTATCCTGATGTCTGGATAGATTTCAAAGTCATTTCACCATTCTCCTCAATACGACTTTGAAATCTTTATCTCATGTTAAATCACACACTTTTCACCTTTATTTATAGTTGTTGGTGATGCTGACAAAGTTCTCTTGGACGCTAGAAGTAGCAAGGACATCGTTTCGTTTCAGATTTGAGTTCATCCTGAATTCATTTTACCATTCATAATTTGATTTTAAACCACCTAATGAGTTGTTTGACTCCTGTCCGATATGCTCAAACATGCTGGAATACAAAACATAGAGTAGAGTGAGCAGAGAACAATCTTATATGTAGTGTCATGATTCATTCAATTTGCATTCTCAAGGGAAAAGAAAAATCTAAACTCGCATCCCAACTACAGCCCAAACCCTTCTGAAACCGTTCCCAAATTTGGATATTTCATGGATAAAGGTTCACTCAGTTCACTCATAAGTTCCATTTGCACTCAATTAAATATACTGAACACCCAGTTCTATGGATCCGAAATACAATACTTGAAACTTCCATAAAAGATGGAAAATTATATATTAAATAAAAAATAAAAACAATTGAACATTATATTGGTATCTGAAGTGTTCTTGAGTTCATAATCTTCTAGTTTAAAGAATGAGATCTACAAGGCTATACATATTATGCTACATCGACTTTTTAAGTGTTGTGATGGAATGCCACCACCTTATACTGAACTTAATAAAGTAATAAATGAACAAATTTTCAAATAAAATGATACATAAGAAACGTTTCTCCTAGTTCTTAAATTTATAAGGAACACTGCGTTCGTGAATCACAAAGATTGTTATAATCCTATAAGCCCTTCAGGAATGCTTTCATTTTGCTGCTCCTTTCCAAGAAAGTTCCGAAGCGCATAGAACACTGCTGAGTGGAATCCTGCCGCATTGTCTAGGAAAGCGAAGTGACCAGCCTACATGCACAAAGCATGGCATGTTAGTAATCCTTTTCGATGCTGCATATTTTTTCCATAATCCCTTAAAATGGCAACCCAATAGTCTAAATTTATCCAAATTATCGTAATCTATATACCTAACTACAACATAGATATTGAATGGATGTTTTTTCATGATTTTCATGCCATGCATCATTTATGAAACGGTCAGAAGTATATAAGAAAATAATTACTTACTCTAGGAACTCTTATGATCTCAACAGGAACATTCATATTTTTACGAGCCACCTGTGCTCCTTCAAAGTCCATCCAATCATGATAACCATATATAAAAGTGGTTGGTACCTTCCACTCTGGTGCACTACAGAAAACAAATAGATTCAACAGCAAGCAATTCAGAAGATACAGTAGTTTAAATTTCATTAAAATGATTTTCCCCTCCACAAAGTACCTTAAAAGGTGCAGGAGATTGATGAAAAAAATTAAAAAAATGGAAATCAAAATAATTAAATGGAAATTGGAAACAAGCTTGAGTAGGCTATGTAACCTTTGTAACAGTGGTTTTCGAGCAAATGCTCCCAAGGAAAATATATGCTTCAGGCACAGCTCCCCAGATGCTTTTGCAGCTAATGTATGATAGATGTAATCTGAAATTTACCAGAACAAGATAGTGTCAACACAAACAGCTTAACAGAAGGCGATGAAGTTCTTTTTCCAGTTTCCCCTGTCATTATACTCAGCAATACAAAGTTTAAAAAATCTTGAGTAAGAAGGCCTGAATACATAACTACCTGAAAGCAAGTTGGATTCTTCCTCAGTCAATGTGTCACCAGTTGAGTGAGTTCCAAACCGAGCAGTTGTGTATCTTTGCACTAAATTTGGACCCCATGGCCCTAGACCCCTACATAGACACAATTTCTGAACAATGAAAATAAAAACTTTGCAGAGCACGACATTGCAATTGTTGCAAGACTCGGGCAAACTGTGATAGCCTCTACTGTTTAGAACATCCGACTATCAAATATACAACACATAAATATCAAACCGGATAAACTTGAAACAGTCCTTTACATCTGAAGTGTGGAACTCATGAGTGCCACCAAAAATCACTGAATTTGCCACAATGCAAACAAACAAGAACTGTGGAGCTCTTGAAATGTCAAATATCACCATGATGCATGCTGACAGACTACAATTCCCAAAAACATTACAAAATATGATGCTGTACGATTCAGATTCTGGAAAAGAGAATATATCTTAGCCTTTGCAAATTTTAGAGTATTGTGACAAACAAAATAGTGATCACATGCTGTCAGACAAATTATGAAAACAAAAACCCAGAAACATCAATTCAACTGCAGGTCTGTGTGCTACAAGAATGGCACTTGAAACATGCCCAGAGACTGGTCGTTCTCACCAGAATCATTCACGATCCACCTTACCAGGTCCATATGCTCCATGAGTGACTCAATAAGTTTGGGTATTGCAAACTTTATCTGGCACCCCCACCCCCACATAATGATACTACAAACACCACTTAGCCTTGGTTGTTCTCTGGAGGTCATTCTCGGCCTGTCTTGGGGACATAATTCATATTGCTTGCATGACCGATGCTTCTGATACTGCTGCAAAATGACTGCCTGTACATTGTACTTTCTTAGCTAACTATTTTGGCACATCCTCCGATGTTATCAGTGAATCATTTTCTTTACCTCTTTTTATTTGATATCTTATTGGAGACATATTGAGATCTACTCGTCTATTCTAAACTAGCACTATTTTTACAGTCAAATTTACCTATTTTGATCATTTTTGGATATCAATATAATTCCTTCACTTCTGCTTTTTTTTCTTTAGCTGAGTTTCCAGGTCTGAGGGGCATCTATTCCATTAAATCCAACTGAGGACTTGCACTCAACCTTGACCTCTTTTGTCATTGTGACCCGAAGATGAAACTTGCAGACGTCATCAGAAAATTCAATCAATAATAAATATCTAAAATTCGCAGTCAACAACATTGGCCTAAACAGAAGAATATAAGTAAACAAATGGCTCAGTTGGCACGAACATGTGTCCAACATTAAAATCAAGTTCGCATGAGTTCATGGGCAGTTGTGACCCCAAAATTTATCTGTAAGATTTGATGAATGATAATAAAAGCATTTGGTAATAGTACATGATTGATGATTTAAGTCTATCATGTTAATAAATATCTAAGTTTAACGGTTCACTGCTCAAAGGCACTGGATCCAGGTCCAATCCAAACCTGGTTCAGGATCCAGCTCAGTGCAGGTGGGGAATCATCCAGGAGGCAACAAAATGACTCTGGATTTGTCCTGGACGAACCCAGGTGAACCTGGACTGAAACTGACAGATTTTAGCAGAACCCAAAATTAACACACATTTCTTTCAACTCAAATTGTTTCTCAGCTCGCTTGCAAAGAACTGGTTGAATCTGTCTGTGTATTAATGTTACTAATGAATACTGATTGACTGTGGATCCTGGTTATCCATCAGCATTGTGAGGGTACTAATGATGCATTGGCTTGGGTCACGCAAGCAGCATGGGTTAAATAGAAAAGCTGATTGGCACACCACTTCATCCTTCAATCAAGGATGAAGGTGAAGCATTGTGGTCAAACCAATGTATTCCAGTAACAAAATCCCATTTCAATTTGCGAGAGACACAATACTGAGAGATACTCAATTCCAATCACTGGCAGGCTTCCCAGAGATCAAGGAGATAAACCATACACTAATGAATAAACCAGCTAGATGATGTATTTGCAGTAGAACAGAAACCCCCGTTTCATCCATGAGTACTTTATTAACATTACTCATAATAATGTTATGAGTGCCTTTTTAAAATTATTTCTTTTCCCAGATTTTATCACAGTATGCAGTATGCATTATGTTGTGTTGTATGGTTTATGAAGCATTAATATGAAAATGTGTCTCCTGCCCCTGAGACACATCTCGGAGACTGATACATGTCTCCGGTACCAGAGACGTCCCCGGAAACGCCTCCAACAGCTCGAAAACTTGACACGCAGTCTCCCAAGTCTCCCAACGTTTCCCAGCGGAAAATTTGGCATCTCCCGTGAAACTTAAAAGCATAAAAATTATATAACGTGAAAACATAAAGTTTTGTCACTCTTTGACACAATGACATTTGTGTATTTAAACTTTAAAGTTAATATTCATTGTTAAACTTTACGACTGCTCTTGTTTTGAAAGTTCAATGTCATGATATACTCTATAAATTATTAATTTATTAATTTTTTATTTTTTATTTATGTTAAAAAAGATGGCATCTCCAAGTACGCTCGTCTCCTATTTTCAAAAAAAGCCATACCGGTACCGGTACTAGTCTCCCATACTAGTCCCAGTACCAGTCTCCTAGCAACCTCGGAAAATGTTAATATATTAATACTGATTAAATATGCTTTCTAATGTTAATTAATTTTTAAAATTAATAAATATATTAAGATTAACTTTATTCATAATTCATTATTACATTATATTATTTTTTATTTTTATTTTTGGTACGTAAGCTTTGGGGGTAGGGGCCCACTCCCTTTATTAAAAAAGTAATAAAAAATACAAATTTTTGCCACCCAGCAAAGAAGATGCTGAGAGCTACAGGAGCTTCCAGAAGAATAGAAAAAGAACTAGAGAAACCTTCAAAAGAAAACAAACTGAAACAAATTTTCAGAATTGATACAATGCCACTCAAGAAGAGAAAGCAGAGCTCAGACGCCCAAAAAAACCACGCCCTTCAAGTGTTTTGAAAGAGAAGAGCATCTAGGGTCCGCTGAGAACCAATTTCCATCGCTTCTAATCCTTCAATGTGAAGCTTTTCAGCTTCAGACTTCCTCCCAGCCTTATGCTTTGAACCACAATCAGGTTTTAGTTTGCCACTTAAAGACTGAGAAATCCCAAGTTTCTGAGGCAGATCCAAAGAAAAATCATCAAAACAATCATGAATTTGCTCTTCCAAGTCCTCCATGAAAGGGAAAGTACCGTCAGAATCAAAGCAATCCTCCCCCAACCTAGAAGGAGAATTAGGAGAGTTCTCATGGACAAGGACAATTGGAAGAAAAGAGGGATCCGCTGGATGATCTGGAATTGGCCCCGACTCCTGGGGAGGATCGAAGAATTTACCATGGTTCCTCCAAATGAACTCAGTATCTAAAGCACTGCCCTTTTTGACCCACTTCTTCAAGCAAACATTCCTTGCCCCAGCCAAATGTTTGAGGGAACAAGCTTCAATCCTGTGCCCAAGCATATTGCCACAGAAGCAACGGAAGGGTAAACCCTCATAGTTTAAAAACTAAGTCTAGACACCATGTGAAGAATGGATCTGAATAGAATGAGAGAGGGGTTTAGAGATGTCCACCATTGCGCAAACCCTATAGAATCTGTGATCCAAAGCCACCACGTCCGAATCAAGCTTGACAAAGGACCCCACCTGGTTGATCATATTGCTAAGCATATCCACATTGCGTAGAACCAGTGGCAGATTGTAAAGCCTGATCGAAACAAGAATAAGTGTAATTTTCGCTGTTGTCGGGTCAAAGAAAGGCAACCAAGGAGAAATAAAGAGGCTAGAGTGCCCGAGAAACCAAGGCCCTTTTTGCAAAACAAAGTTACAGTCCTCTGTAGAACAAAAGGTTATTAGAAAAAAACCAAAATCCAATGATTCAACAACAGGGAGAGACAGATTACTCTAGGTGCATTTGATCCATTCGATAACGGAGGTCACAGAAGGACGCCTGTGCAGGCATCGCAGAACCACAAAACGGTTACCCCAATCCTCAACAATTGCTTCAATACATCCATTAGAAATGCAAAAGTCCGCAAGCTCATCAGAAAAGGAGACAGCCGAATCCCCAAAGGACAAACGAGCGCAACCAGAGTGAGCCACTATGCATATTTGGAGGAGGGGAGGGAGCAGAGGAAACCGGAGGGCACAGTGAATTAGGGTTTTCCTGCAAAGCATGGTTACGGCAAAAATCCGAACACACATGAAACGGATTTGCCCTGTTTCTGCACCCATCAACAAAGCCAGTGGGCATGGTGCCAAGAGAAGCCCTCACATCATTAGCAGCTAGAGGGTTGATGGTTCGAGGGGCAGGAGGAGAAGATGGCGCCAGATCCTAGGACGCCCCAAAGCAAAGGGCATACCTCTTTCGTCCCTCCCCCGACACAACTGTGCGACCATCACGCTTCGCACCAGGGAAACGCACAAATTTGCCTTTCGTTTGAGCCTGCACATCACCATTTTTTGGTCCGCCATCCCCACGCACATCTGAAGCAGCTACTCCACCAATGCGAGCCGCACCAGGAGAGCCCTCACACATTGTCGCTCAAGATTTTACTTTAAACGTATTACATTATATTAATTTTATTATTATTATAGAAGGCTCATTAATATTCCTGTATATTAAAAATATTAAGAAATATGTATACTGCTGCTAATATTCGTGTTTTTAGGCTGCAAATATGTATATATTTATAATTTCTATATGTTTTTGTTCGGACAAACCAACTCCACCAATTTTTTTTTTGCCAAATCTGCAAACCAAAGCTGTGTACCCAAACCAAAATGAGTAACTTACCTAAAACCCTCAATTAGAAGGAACAAAATTAAAACTAAGAACCTTCCTACTGCACACCAATCCGCTTTCATCATTTTCTGCTTTACTTTCCTTCCCTTATCTCTCTTTGACAACACCTGGAAAATTCCCTGCTAGCAATTACGATCAGAAGTAAATCTTGTACCTAAAGTGTCCATGCCAGTTAAGGATAAAATCTAGCACAATCTGATTTTGATAGGCTTCGGGAATTCCTTCCTCATAGGACCTATAGAGGGCTTTATTCTGGTTGCAAATAAACATCTGAAATCTCTAGAAGTTGCCATTATCTTAGAAATCCAATGAATTTTTAAAACATCTTTCAATACATGGCTTAAGGCGTGTAAACAACATAGGATCCAAAGCTAATGCTTGTAAGTGGTCTAACAAGCAACCTTATTGATCTGCAAAATTTTGTACCATTTCTCACATACATGCACAAACGTTTACCTCTTTGGGCCTCACTAGGCATTGGCATTATTGGTTGTCCAAAGCCCTGTTCTTCCAATCTATTGGTATTTCTTAGAACCAACTCCCTCCTTTTAAGTGCTCTTTATGTCGTAATCATCTCTTTCCATAGAAAGAGGCATTTAAATCTAAACCTATTTGTGTGAACTACGAAGCCTCTGATTCCTTGAAAGGGATACATAGGCAAGACCATTTCAAATGAACCCTGAGAAATAGATCTAGGTCCAAGGGTTTGTTAGGTTATAGAGAGCATAGTTGGTAGACTCGGTGAGTCGGCAAAAACTTGCCGAGTCAAAGGACTCGCGAGTTTTTCTGATGTTAACTTGCTAGAAAAAACTTGTCGAGTTTCTAGCAAAAACTCACCGAAATTTTGGCGAGTTTTCCCCAGAAACTCTACGAATCCAAGCCAAAAACTCACTGTGCGCAGCATAAAAGGCCATCTTGTCAAAAAAGGCCCTCACAAAAAAAAAAACACTCCTAATTTGCTTTGCTCTGCATAAAAACCCTTCCCAACAACAAACACTCCATTTCCAACATTTTCCCATCGAGGAGAAAAGATCGAAAGGGATCTTTTGGTGAATTTCAAAGGCAAATTTGAAGCACGGGTAGGTTTTTGGTTTTCCATTTTTTTTTTTTAGATCATTTTGCTTCATTTTGGTTGCAAAATGTTGCATCTAAGTTTTAAAAAAAATCGTCATATGCTATAAAGAAGTAGGATTTTTGCATTTAAATTACAAAAAAATAAGATTCATCACTAATTTTTGTTAATTTTTTTGTTATTTTCACTATTTTTTCATACCCAGCTTTTTTTTTTTAATTTTCATCTTTTTTTTGACAAAAATGTTTTGTTGATTTTTATGATCAGATGTAATGCACAGAAAATTAATTCAAAACAGACAATAACACAGCAGATACCCTGGGAAAACCCTCCTCTTGAGGGAAAAAAACCCAACAACAAATTTATCTCTTATATATATGAGCAATAGCAACAAATCTCTTTACAATGAGGCCACACACAAGGCCAATAATCAGCACCAGCAATGATGTAACACAAACTAATAGTTTGCCCTTCAATTTGCACTTAAATAGACTCACAATCTGCCTTGAATAATTCGCACCAGAGAGAATAATCTGCACTTGATATAATTCGCACTTGAGAAGAAGGAGATAGAACTTGCTTGATACACAAATGAGAGAAAGTGACCTTCTATATATACATGTTGCTTAGAGGGGTCGCACCTTTTCAAGGACAAGGTCGGCCACCATAAAAATAATTACAAATAATAAATAATAATTACAAAGGAGGTTGGCCATCTTAGAGATATGTTGCCATTAAATAATCACAAATAAATAAGTATGAAGCCCGAAGCTGCAATAACATCAACATTTTTAGAATGTTCAGATTAAATTAAACTTTTACTGATTTAAACTCATTTATATTGATTCAAACCAAATTTAGGCTGATTTTTAATGATTTATGTATAATTTAGGTTATTTTTTTGGATTAAAAAATTAATATATTGTGCTTATGTTGTGCTTTCACTTTGTATGTGTAGGTTAAATACACAATATAATGGTGAATAGAGAAGCTTCTGGTTTAGGTTCAGCCTCAAGCTCCGCCCCATCAGTGCCCATGCCATCGTCGATTTCAAGCACTCGTCCTGCAAGAGCTAGAGACTCTACTTGGAAGTATGTAGTGTGGGGACCGATGCCTGGATCGGTTATTTGCATTCGATGTGTGAAGCTACATCATAGAGGCATAAATCGCCTCAAATACTATCTTGCAGGCATTACTCATCGTGATGCCAAGCCTTGTCCTATGACCACAAAAGAGATAAAAAGAGAGATGAATGCCCTACTTACAGCAGCCGAAGAGAAAAAAATGCAAAGGGAGAGGACAAGGGCAGCCATAGCAGCAAGCATAGTTGGTGGTCATGGTCATCAACAAGTAGAATCAAATGAGGAAACATTTCTTGACATTATGGGCTCTCTTCGTGGTCCACGCATCCGAGGCACATCGGCCTCCAAGCCCTCCACTTCCTCAACTTCAAGTAGAGAGCCAACACCTACATCTTCACACACGCCACACAGTTTTTTTGTGCCCAAAAACACACCTAGAGCACAACCATCATTGGAGGCTATAGGGTGGAATAGGGAGGTGCATGAACATGTTGACATGGCATGTGCTGATTTTTGGTATTTCAATAACATTCCTTTCAATGTGGCAAGTAGTCCTTATTGGGACAATTTGGTTAGTGTATTGATAGTTGCAAGAAAAGGTTATAAGATACCTTTTCGCAAAGACCTGAGTGGAATGTTAGTTAATTTAAATTTTATGCTAAGTTAAAAAAACATTATGTTGAATTTTTGGCTAAATTTATGTTTTTTAATCTAAATTAATTTATGTTGAATTTAATCTATTTTTTTGTTTAAAAATTAAAATTTTGTACTTAATTTTACTTTGTACTTGTAGGTTGCTATTAAATGCAATTGAAAGGAAAAATGCAAGTACTGGAAGAGCAAAAGAAAGAATGGAAAAAATATAGCTGCACCATTCTTTCAGATGGGTGGATGAATGGGAAAAACCGCACCATCAATTTTTTGATTGCTTCAAAAGGTGAAGTTTTTATGAAATCGGTGGATGTCTCCAACAAAGTAAAAAATGCAAAAACATTGTCTCTATTGTTGGAGGAAGTTGTCATGGAGGTGGGCATTGAAAATGTGGTGCAAATCATCACTGATAATGCAACGAAATATGTAGCGGTTGGGAGATTGCTCCAAGTCAGACATAGGACACCTTTTTGGTCACCTTGTGCAGCACATTGCCTTGACCTTCTTTTAGAGGACATAGGAAAACTTGATTGGGTAACACCAGTTGTAGATGATGCAAGGAGAATCACAAAATTTATCTACAATCACCCTTGGGTTCTTAATTTGATGAGAAATCACACCCAAGGGAAAGAGTTAGTAAGATCGGGTGTTACAAGGTTTGCAATGGTTTTCCTAACGTTGCAAAGCATTATTGGTTCATTGACTGCTTTAAAACAAATGTTTGTGAGTCAAGCATGGCTAGACTCATCTTATGCAAAGAAGCCTAAGGAGAGAGTGTTGCAAGCATAGTCTTTGACCACCTTTTTGCACAAAGAGCTATAGAGATCGTGAAGGTAACTTCAAAACTTTGAATCTAAATTCAAATTGAATATATATTTTTTAAAATTTAAGTCTTGCATTAAAAATTTGTTAACTTTAATCTTTTTGTATATGTAATGTAAGTGTTGGAGCCCTTGGTTAGAGTTCTCTGTTTGGTAGATGGGGATCAAAACCCAATGGGGTATATTTATGAGGCCATGGATAAGGAAAACGAGGCTATTAGAAATTATTACAAGGGGGATAGTCTCAAATTTGATCCCATATGGGAGATTATTGATAGGTGGAACAATCAACTCCACCAACCCATCCATGCAGTAGGGTACTTCCTCAACCCTCGATTTTTCTACTCAGACACCTTCTCTGATCGTAATGGAGAGGTTATGGAGGGGCATGACATGCATTCAGAGGATGACACCCTAGGTTGAGGTGAGAGACCTCATTGTCCAAGAATTGGAAAGTTATAGGCTAGGAAGGGGTAGGCTCTTTTCTTCAGAGCTAGCTATTCAAGGAAGAACCACTCAGACACCAGGTATAAAATTTGGAGTCTTTATTTCACATGCATCTTATAATTTGATAAAATATGTTTTGAGTTTTGAATTTGCTTTCAAACTCTTCAATATTTTATTTTGAAGAGGCTTGGTGGAAAAATTGGGGTGGAAATACCCCAAATCTCCAAAGAATTTCCCTTCACATATTATGCCAACCTTGTAGTGCATCTAGTGGTGAGTGCAATTGGAGCTTTTTTGACACAATTCACACGAAGAAGAGGAACAAATTAGCTCAAAAGCGCCTCAATGACCTTGTCTTTGAGCAATACAACCTTCGGCTGCACACAAGAAGGGTAGAGGACAAATCACAGGATCCTATTGATTTGGATGAGATAGATCCTTACAGTGATTTAACAAGGCGGGATGAGCAGCCTCCATTGTTTACTGAGGACGAGATTCTTGATTTTGAGAGATAGGCATTGGAGGATGTGGGTGCAGCAAGAGATGTAGGGTTGGATGAGATTGATGAGGATGAGAAGTCATTTCCATCTACTTCTAGGATGGTGGTCGAGCCTTAGCCGCTGCCTTCCATGCAAACCGAGGAGCCACAGAGGAGCCACAGCCTACTCCAAGGACTAGAACCTCTACCTCTCCCCTAGTTTTCAGTAGATTAGAGAAGAGGAAGGTGTAAAATGTTGTATTTACTTTAGTTTTACTAATTTCATTTTCAGCTATCTATTGTATTAGGCTTTCAGCCATCAAGATGTTGATGTTATAGCGTCGGGATTATCCTTCACCTGAATTAAATGTTATCAATAAATAAAGTCGAAGACTACTTATTTATTTAAGGAAAATATTGATGCAAGGGGTGGACTTGCTTTAAATATTATTTTAATTTATTGAGGCTGACTTAATTTAAGAGACGCATTGATTGATGAACAAGGCCGACCTTTCATGAAGAGACATCATGTGATGTATTTATACAAGGCGATTATCTTCTTCTTGTCATTCTATCATTATTATTAAAGCAAGTTTGCATTTCATCAAAAGTTCGCCACCTAGAGCAGATCGTGTTATTGATTCAAGGAATTCGATATACTTCATTTGATTATGTACTTGCATCAAGTGTGGTGCAATTATCTCTATATCAGATTGGCCTTGAGATTGGCCTCATTGTAAAGCATCTTGTTGCTATTTCATTCAATATATAGTTGATATATTTGTGGCTAGGTTTTTCTCCCTCGAGAAGGAGGGTTTTCCCAGGATAAATTTTGTGTTCTATTGTTCATGTGTTGTTCAGTGTTTTTGTGTTTCTGCTTATTTTAAATCTAATCTTTAAAAAAATCAACATGGTATCAGAGCAGGTTCTAGAGATCCGATCAGATTTAGTTACTGGCAGAGTCATTAGATGTGCAATTTGTAAGTCCTTGAATCCAAAATACAGAGTATTTGGTTCTATTGGGATATTACTTATTCTTCAAGTGCACGGGATATTACTTGATTGTGAACATCAACATCTCCAGGAGTATAGTCTGAAGATTTGAGTCTCACATTTGTATACACTGCTGCCTTGCTGGTACACTGTGCTGGAGATATGTTGGCTGGAATTATATATAGGCATCATTGGGGCATTTGACCCTTTGTCTCCCTCTACTGAATAATCCACGAGCACCAGTGAACACTTAGAAGTCGTCTCATTATCCAAGGACGGAGAAATTAAGGCATCTGATGTGCTTTGAATGAAAATCAAAGCCATAGAAGAGGTTGACGGGAATGATACACGTCCTCTTGGTTGCAGCCTAGTAAGACATCTGACGGAATCGTGTCTATCAAGGGCGGTCGTCCTTGTGTCGCTAATACTATCTCTTGGTTGGCTCTGTCATCATTAAATGAAAGAAGAACTGCAATTTCAATTGTGATTGGTTGGTCACATTGATACCATTCTCTATGTGCATGGACTGTGATGGTGCCTTGAGAGGCCTGGTTCTATATTGTATATCCTGGCTGCATAATGTGTCTAAGAAATCAGAGTTGAGCAGATTGTTTTTTTGTTGTGTTGTGATTGCATTTCCTAGAGCAAAAATTGAGTAAAGTCAAAAGAAAGACATAACAAAATCAACAAAGATAAGTTCTATTATCTCTTTAATTAATCTATCTAATGATATTTGCTACATGCTTCATTTGTAGTTTGATTTTCATGAACCGTTATTAATCTCTTTAAAATGCAGGTTGGATCGAGAAGCAAATGAATGATGAATTAATTATCTGAGATTACTTAAGGAATTCAAGGGAGGAAGAGCTTGATGCATCCTGTGAGGAAGTGACGCAGGCTGAAGAATAGAGACACAGCTTGCTGCCATAAAGCTGAGTTGGTGACACATAACTATAGACATCTCTCGAGGGCACAAGGCCGGGTCTGCCTTGGATGGAGAGTTTGCATTAGCAAGAAGATTGAGAAAGATGAAGATACTAAAAGAACCACTATAAATTGTCATTGTGATCAATTACTTCAAGAGGAGTTAAATTCCGAGGATTCAAGGCTTGAGTTGAGAGCATGTCTGGGAAAAGGATTAAGGTTCTAAGATGGAAGGGAGTTCACTTTCAGAGGATTTCTTTGCAATCTCTGAGGTAGGGATCAAAAGGGAGTTTTGTGACTTACTAGTGAAGGTGTCAGCTATATGGGTTGCAGTATTGCAAGGATAGGTGCTAAAGTCCTTGGAGGACCTCTTCAGCTGCAGAGAACATAATTGCACAAGATAGTCAATCTGGATTTGACATTGGTAGCTCCACAAACCTATTCAGAATAGAGTGATCTGAGATGAGGATGAGGAGGATAGTTCTAAACTCTCTACAATACCAAAGGTGTGCGCTGGACACCATTCCTCTAAGGAAAGCTTTGCAAGCAATCTTGGACAAGGAGGTCAGGAGATTGATGCAAGTACTTGGAGCTTCAGAGGGAGTTACATCATCATAAAGATTTGTGTTAATGCATTTTTCTCTGAGATGGAGAAATTTGGGGTGTAAGCCCTTGTTAATGCATTTTTCTCTGAGACGGAGAAATTTGAGGTGTAAGCCCTTGTTAATGCATTTTTCTTTGAGACGGATAAATTTGAGGTGTAAACCCTTGTTAATGCATTTTTCTTTGAGATGGAGAAATTTGAGGTGTAAGCCTTTGTTAATGCATTTTTCCCTAAGACGGAGAAATTTGAGGTGTAAGCCCTTGTTAATGCATTTTTCTCTGAGACGGAGAAATTTGAGGTGAAAGCCCTTGTCCATCTTTGAGACAAAGATGTGGTTCTTTCCACCCTTTGGGAGTAGCCATGGTGGATGTCATGTTGAGAGACTCCATGACAACATCACATTGAGAGACTCCATGATGGACCCCTTGTACTTGTGTTTTTCCACATGGGAGTAGCCATGGTGGACACCATGTCGAAAGACTCCATGACGACATCACGTTGAGAGACTTTGTGATGGGCACTTGTACGTGTGTTTCCTTTCCACACATGGGAGTAGCCATGGTGGACGTCATGTTGAGAGACTCCATGACGACATCACGTTGAGAGACTCCGTGATGTACTCTTTTCCATAAATGAGTGTAGCCATTGTGAGTGTCATGTTGAGAGACTCTATGACATGGATATCTGGAAGGATACCTCCCTAGCTAAGAGGGAGTGTTGATGTTATAGCGTCAGGATTATCCTTCACCCGAATTAAATGTTATCAATAAATAAAGTCGAAGACTACTTATTTATTTAAGGCAGATATTAATGCAAGGGGTGGACTTGCTTTATTTATTATTTTAATTTATTGAGGCCGACTTAATTTAAGAGACACTTTGATTGATGAACAAGGCCAATCTTTCATGAAGAGACACCATGTGCTGTATTTATACAAGGCAATTATCTTCTTCTTGTCATTCTATAATTATTATTAAAGCAAGTTTGCATTTCATCAAAAGGTCGCCACCTAGAGCAGATCGTGTTATTGATTCAAGGAGTTTGATATACTTCATTTGATTATGTACTTGCATCAAGTGTGGTGCAATTATCTCTATATCAGATCTGCCTTGAGATTGGCCTCATTGTAAAGCATCTTGTTGCTATTTCATTCAATATATAGTTGATATATTTGTGGCTGGGTTTTTCTCCCTCGAGGAGGGTTTTCCCAGGATAAATTTTGTGTTCTATTGTTCATGTGTTGTTCAGCGTTTCTATGTTTCTACTTATTTTAAATCTGATCTTTAAAAAAATCAACACAAGATTCCGCATGAGAATGTGATTTTGTACTCATTTTGCAATAAAATCAATCAAATTTAATAGAAAACACTTTTGTACTCATTGGATACATCTTGTCATTGAATTTTGCAAAAAAAAAAAAATTGTTTCTAAAGAAATTTAAGCAATTTTTTAAGTTCTGAGTTTTTCCCGAGTTTTTGCCCAATTGAATTTTGTGGGTCTGACGAGTTTTTACCAAGTCTAAGTTTTCCAACTGTGATAGAGAGCTTACCCTATTTAGTGTTGACAAGTAAGTTGTGGCATAGAGTTTTTCTAGTTGTCATGGATTGATGAGGTTATTAAACTAGCACTTCTAAAGTGGAATAGATTATTAAGTTATAGAAATGCTTGGTGCCAATATTTAAAATGGACAATCCTCAATAGAAAGATTAAGCTCACTAGAACATATTAATCAGTTTGGGCATTTTATTCACAGTCCATGAAGTAGACAAATTACCAAGAAATGTGACGTGTTATACTTTAATGATAAAACAATCATTGTTAAAAACCAAGTTACTAGTTCGGGTTCAGTTCACGAGTTTTGGCAAAAAAAAAATTGGGGTTGTATTTGTTAATACAAAAACATATAAAAATTAGAAATATATACATATTTGCAGCAGCAATAAAGTTCAAAATACACCACCATATTAATAGTCAAATAACATAGAAAAAATACACCACCAATTTCATAGTCAAATAATAAAATATTAGTGAAACTCGAATGTCATGATATAGATTAAAGTTCAAACATAATAATGTCAAGTGTCGACAATCAACCATCATTGATCATTGATCAAATATCATATGGGTCATCAAAAATATCATCATCATCATCATCCATATTAGATGATGTATGTAATGGTAAATTAGAACCACAAATAGCGCCAGTGGCACTGTTGGCACTAACACTAGCACTGCCACTAGCACTCTCATGCTCACTAGCTGGCTCGTAGTCATCATCAACATCAAGTACAACAAAGTGGCTTGTGGAAGCATCCAAGTTAAGATGCTCTGGCTCGATATCCCACTTCCTTGTGTCTCCTTTGTAGGCACTTTGTTTGTGTGTAAGGAGCCACAAGTTTGAATGCACATACACTAAGTCCTCTGCCTTTTTTGAATGTAGTCTATTGCGCTTTATTGAGTGGATGAAGGAGTATGTGCTCCAATTCCTCTCAGATGAAGATGAACTAGCAACCTATTAAGAACAAATTAAATAGTTAAGAGTGTTGTACCCAAACCAAATTTTTGCTTCATTAAGGCATTTTGTATTTTAAAGTCTAAACCTTGCTAAAATGTTGTAAAATACCGTTTTGGGCAATGTCAAGCATGGAGTTTTTGTCAATATTTGTCAGTCAAAGTCAGTTATATTGGTCAGAACCTGAAGAAGAGACTCAAAATGAAGATTTTCACGATGAAGGAGCATCTCACGACGGCATTTCATATTGCAGACGGTCATTTCAATGATCGAGACAGAGTTTTCAGTGATCAAATCATGGAGTTTTTTTCAGAGGAAAAGCCTCAAAGTGCAAGTATAGCTCTCTTTGGAGGTCAACTCTTGTTGTCACAGTGCTCAAGCATACAGTCAATCTCTTCAGAATCAGCCTGGCTATCCGTCGAGCTATCCAGCGAGGCGTTCCGAGACTCACAGCTCCGGCAAATCGCGACAGAAGTAAAAATCCCTCAATTTTAGGAGATG